>APFE030374101.1:92840-103340 GCA_000404065.3 Pinus taeda
ATGGAAATGGGATTTTTTACTCTATGTTGACTAGCCTCTCCTCTCACATCAATAGGACATGATTTTCCCTACACACATTTTTCATTTTATTTTCTGTGGTTGGGTATGGGTTAGGATTGGATTCATGATGCTTTTTTCCAGGGTTAAGAAGACTCAGCACCGTGTGAAGCCAACCACCGAAAAGGAGGAGGCGATAAGGATTTTTATGAAGGCCAATGATGCCCTGCTGCTTATTATGTTCTGCATGGAGATGTTGGTACTAATACTACCTTGCTAACTTTCGTGTTGTGCACAACATAGGTAATACCAAGGGCTTGATGTGGAGAAGAGGAGGTGGTTGGCCAAGAATTTGCGCCAAGCGCTTCACATGATCTTCTACTCCATGCGTGTTCTTCCCTGAAGAACTCTATCATCGGGTTTTTTAAGACAAAATTTCCAAAACCCTATTCCTATATGTTTGATGTAGCTCTGCCCATGTGGGAATCTACCCAGGTACTTGGTCATGGAAAGGACAAAGTTCAAGCGAGTTTGCATGGCCACCACCTAGCGTAGTTCCTTCATATGCTTAAAGAAGACCCCCTTCTTTCAATCTTGTGGGATATAAGAATTCCAAACAAGGCTATCCAAGCTCAAGTTTAGAGAAGGCTTGGGGTGTGCCTAGATCATTCAATCCCTTTTCCTCTATCTTTGAGTGAAAGAAAGTTTCTAGGTTCATTCATACGCCATTGTTCCTAGGAGCATTTAAATAAAATTTTACATTACTTAGCAACATCAAAATGCGGAAAAGTGGAAAATCAATAATTCTTGATGTCATTAGCTTAATTAGCTAAATTAGCATTTGATATAACAACTTTTTCTACATCGATGCTTGAGTGACTAGTAAAACTATATTCTATGGGGGAATTACTAGTGTTTTTGTCATATTCTTACTCAGCTGAGGAAGGTCTATGCTAAATATTTATCATGCTCTCAAACCTGTTGAAGTGGGATTTTTTCCTCATGTCCATATACTACTGGAGATTGATGGAGAGTGGTGATTTGTTTTTGTTCTCATCAAATATGTCACTTGGGTTTTAATTTTGCTTTAGAGAATCGTTGAGTTTAGTATTTACATTGTTGATTTCCTGTTCTGATTTTTGGGTGGCCTTCATTTAATATTTGATCTGTTGGGGCATTTTCTTTGGGATTTCAAGCTTTATTCTTAACAATTAATGCCCATCCTTTAATAACAAATTATGAAAAACGCATGTTCACCTTATCCCAAAGCCAACCATATATCTATGATCAAGTACCACTGCAACATCACATCTTGGAAATTGTAAGATATTTTTTTGATAAGTCCAATACCACTGCAACATCACATCTTGGCACTCGTAAGATATTTTTTGACAAAATAAGACCAAAAATGAGGTAGATTCATGTCATAAGTATTAGGGGATAGAACGCATAAAATTTTATTCAGATTCAACCAGGAAGCAAAGAGCCCTCCTGCAAAGTGATGGCTTTGTTAACTATTGAATTTGCATCTTTGTGTAATTTAGAAAACACATGCGAAAATTTGCAAGAAAAAATGGCTTCAGATTTGGTTAACATGTGATAGTTTTGGAGATGGGAAAACAAGAGGACTGAGTCAAATCTTCAATTAGAGAGATAATGAGGTAGGAGTCTCCAATGCAAACCATTTCTCCTGAAGTATTCTATCTCTTTTCATATAACCAGTGACTTTGTAATGTTATTTAACTCAATCCCTGTATTCCAGACCTAATTGAGGCTTACCATTCCTCCAAGATGGAACTTCCCATTGATCAAAGGGGACCAACATTCCCCTTTTCTGCTCCTTGAAAAGAATGTGTCTTTTTTAGCATATCCATCTGTAGATGCTAGTTTTAGTAAGATGCAAGATGAGATGTATGTGGGGCTAGAAGATGAATGAAAGTGCATTAAGGGGGTCATACTTGCCTATGTAATGATGGTTTCTAAAATCTCATGAATTTGGCCATAGATTATTGTGTTACAAAATGTGACTTTTCTGTGAACTCATTTGGGTATTTCTATTTTTAATTAATATTGAATAAATATTATTCTGATTCATGCATGTAATTTATTTTAAAATGTTTTTTGTTCTTTCAAGTTAAATTTTGTTTGGTTATTTTATTTTATTTTTAATTTTCATTCCCCATCTAAATATAGAAATGTCTATCTGTTCATATATTGTCGTGTTGGAAATTCCATGGAAGATTGTAAGAGACAGTCTTCCATGGAAGATTGTAAGAGACATAGTCCTCGAGGTATCTCATATGCTACCGAAATGACAATTTATCAACATATAGCTATGAATGTTGGCGTTGTAAGTGTAGCTATAAGATAATTTTGCACATTCCATTGAAAATTTCCAAATAACAAGGAAATCAATTGTTCGCCCCGACTAAAATGACCCGTGGATGACATATTGGCATCGACATCTATTTATTTCCCATATTTCATTTTCTTTTTTCGTGGAATAGATTCTTAATGAATTCATTACCTGTCTGTGGAATTTGCTTCCACCACAACATTTATGGTGTAAATAAAAAATTTGTTATCGCTAAAAAATTTGTGTAAATAAAAAATTTGTTCCAAGGTCCCATTCACTAACGTGACCTCGACTTCCATTGTGAATGGCATGCATCGTTATAATGAATTGAAACCTATCGTAATGATGTAGGGTGGCATGAGATGACACAGATTGAAAATGCTTCCGTTCAAAACATTTAATGCTTTGATTGTCAAACGGTAATTACAACTCGATTTCTACCAAAAATCGAAGCTATATGTTCCAATAATGTTGGTTGAGGAGATAGAGCGTTCAATGATGCCCATGGGATTCTTGTACATAGAGTTAAAGTTATGGATGACATGTGGAATAAATTGTGTTACGAATTTATCTATCTACTGCACTTTGATATGGACATGTCAACGTCCACCTGAATATTTTCGACGATCTACGAATATGTACAAAACACACAGAAGTAACGATACGATATCTTTGAAGAGTGAGGTTCGGATTAAAATATGTTTCAAACTTTTGGACGAGTTGTATACGTGAAGAAATCCACTCAATTAGAAAGGAAGATATCTTAATGAGACATCATGCACAGATGCCTGATTCAGATTTTCATTTAGAGAAATTGTGTTTGAGTATCTAAATTTTAATGGGGTGAGAGAATAATGTTCTTAGTGTTGTCTTTGGGAAACCTCTTATTTTACTCTATATCTGATTTCTTTTATTTTATTTTTCAACTTAAAAGAATTAAAACATTTAAAATTTTGTAAGTATGAAGTTTTGTTTTAATAATGAAATGAATTGAGTTGAGAATAAAGAAAAAAGAGAGCTCGTTGTATTTCAGGAAGCAACACACGCAAAGCTATTAATGGCTACATATGTAGCTTTTATCTCTTCTCTTTCAGCATAGAATAAAACACAGTGTATTTACGTATCTAATTTTAGTATGAGCGGTGAGGTAAGTTAAGACAACTTTCACTTGTATATTCAAATTTTAGTAATACATTGTTTTGAATTTCAATGGCATAAGTGTTTGGCTACATATGTAGCTTTTATCTCTCCTCTTTTAGCATAGAATTTAACCCAATGTATTTACATATCTAATTTTAGTATGAGCGGTGAGGTAAGTTAAGACAACTTTCACTTGTATATTCAAATTTTAGTAATACATTGTTTTGAATTTCAATGGCATAAGTGTTTAAATAAAGGGCTATCATTAAAAGTTTAGGGATTTGATTTATTCATTTATAATTTCAACAATTTTGAAAACTTGTTAATCTTTTTATCTCATAAAAGATTAGACACTAAATTTTCTTGAAAAACCCTTAGGAGGGAATACTTAGCTAGAAGGTGTGGTCGTTTTGTTATGTGTTTTTTTCCTATAATTTATTTCACCATTTTTTAAAAATCCAAATAAATTGAACTCCTTTAGCATGTATCTTCTGGCTACAAGGATTTATTTTACTTCTTTATTTCATTCCACATTCCCTGACTCCTCCTTTCGGCATTCCTTTGCACCTCTCGGTGCAATTGCTAGTATTAAAGAAATTCTACTACACACTCACCCTGTATCTTGCACATAGAAACAAAAACTATAATCATTTTCCTTTGTTGGTAGCACTTCATAGCCCACATACTTATTTATTCAAATTTTGTACAACATATAGACAATCTACTCTCTACACTATCATTTGCGAGAAGACCAACTTTTGAAACAATCATAGTCCTTCTCTCTATGCTATCCTCTACTGTACCTAGGATTGACTTTGGGAACACACTCATATTCATGGGCACTTCATTGAGGGAGTAAAGGCTAGTCTCAAAGTACTGAAGAATACAGAAGCCTGGTCATGCTCAAGCTAATGTGTTAACTTGTGTTTATAAAATTTTGTATGATAAATGTTTAAACATATTGTGCATATCTTATGGTGTTTTGAGATTTTTCATACAAACAACAAATTGTTTAACTATTACATCTGCTCCATTCATCTAGTATTCAATATAGTGTTTTAGAGTTTTCACAACTAATCCTAATGTAAAACATATATTAAAACATACTTATCGCTTTACTCGAACTAAGAAGATCTGTTATTTCTTAAAGAGAATTTTCATCCCAGAAAATAACTAAAATCTACCTTGAATTAAAAATAACACTATCTATAAGATCCTTTTTTCTCTTGAAGTGGTTGAGATTGTACCTTGTTTGAAATTCCTTCCTAAATTTCAGTTAAAATTATTAGCATAGATCCATATTAACACTAGATTTACCAAGGACCAAGAAAGATCAAATCTCTAAAAATGCAAAACTTTATTTTGACTATAGAGGTTGAGAAAATGTTTGCACGTCGATAAATTTCATTCATCTTAACACTTGATAGATTTAGAGTGAAAATGGATGTACGGTGGTTCTTAAAAATATTATTTATATTTATATAACTCTCACATTTAATTTTATTCTTCTTTTTTAATTTTATTAAAAACACAATGATACCTATAACGTGTAACTTTGAAAAATAAATATATTTTTGATATTATTAAAAAAAATCAAACATTTAATTGAACCATAACTTAAAGGTGCTTTTTTGCAATATAATTCCATGTGGATTAATATATAACATATTTTATGCCATAATTTGTGGATATTGTTGCAACCCTTCCACAATATAATGTCATGTGGATAACTATATCATAGATTTTATGCCATAATTTATGGATATGGTAGCGATATTCATGGATGATTTTTAGATATTGTGTACATATTTTTTGTTCTTAATCTTTGCAAGAAAACCATCCAAAAATAAAATCCATAAAACTAGATCATACAAATAACATATTTACTAGCAGTTAACTCCCAAAATAATTTAAGCAAACCTTTGCATAAATATTGAATATGAATAAAATGTAGATAGATATATTTACGAATTACTTTCCACCTTTATTTATGGTTTTCTCACAACTTATGTAGGAGTAAAATTGTAACTATGTTGACTTACTAGTGGTTACTATCAACCAAAATTTATGGATGTCCTTGTGTCTAAGTGTAACACCCTCCTCCCACATTTATCCAAGACAATTGGTCCACTGGGGTAAACATGTGACAAAGAGTTACTATGATGTGATTCAACTCCCCATGTACAGTTAAGGAAGTGGAACGGATAAAACAAAACCAATTTGAACTTTCTCAGGATCTAAAGAACCTCTATGAGACAACCAACCCGTCCAGGTGCCCAACCTCTGAGACAACTTGTCATTTTGCTGAGCTACACCCACAATCTCTCCCATGACAAGCCATGCATGTGATTGAGACCCTCCAATCACTCCCACTGCAAGGCATGCATGTGGGTGTTGTCTTTTTCACACAATTCTGAGCTAGAGACCTCAGACTCTATGCCACGTTTTCAGGGCTAGGTCTTAAGCCTCTGCCCAGAACTTCATGAAACTTCCATAAATGATAAATAATAATGAATTAAAGATAATAATGAAAACATTGGTACAAGGACTTGACCTAACCTCTACTAAACATGACAAAAATTTCGTTAAACATATCATAAACATGCAATCTACAAGTCATAATAATAGATATGAGGATAGGGGTCTTATGCTTACCTGAGAATCGTCATGAAGAATTGATGCCTTATCACAATAGTTGCATTATCATATATCAGGTCATACATTCATTATTCATTCACATTTCTTGTATTGATCAAATCGTGATGAGAGCCATAACCAAAGTTCGTCATGAACCATGCTTATAACTAGCATATAACCAACAAAATAATAAGAATAGAACTATCATAAAAACCACATATTAAAAATTACATTTATACGTGGAATACCAAAGGAAAAGGAGTTCTTATTAATGTATGCATAAGCCAGCCAAGTCAAGGACTCTCACGAACCATCAGACCATAGATTAGGTTGAACTAAATCTTTCTTTTACCCAATCACCCTCATGCCATATTCTAAGCATGAATGTGGGAATCACATCAGAAGCAATCAAGGATTCCTAGGGCTTTACCATATATCCACCAAGGGGTTCCTAGGCCTAAAACCATCATCGATACAACCATGCTTTACTAAAACCCCACGGTATCACTAGGCCTTAAACAGGCATGGATGCTTATGGATGTCTCCACCTAAACCGTGAAGAGTTTATCTGTATCCACCTCTACTCTCTACCTTAGATCCCTCCATTCACCTGTTTAGGATTCCTAGGCCCAACGAGACTCCACCATCTAGGCTTTGTTGTATATCCTACCATTTACCAGTCGAGGATTCTTATTTCTAACAAGGGCATACACAATCAGGCTTTACCGTAATCTCACCTTCACTGGTCCAGGGATTCCTAGGCATTTTGTTTCTCTCCTAAGACCACCCCACTCAGTTTCGAAATCCATCCAACAATTAAACTCAACCAAAATAAGAGAACCCCATCACACCATGACTATCTAGATATGGAAATCCAAGGCTCAAAACCACTATCACACCTGGAAAAACCCATGCCAACAATAAAAAGAGAACCTAATACACACATTCATGTACCATGCATGCCAAAAGTAGCAAGGAAGTCATACACACAAATCAATACTTGCAAGTAATCTCATTATAACGACTTGAGAATGTTCTTCCTTGCTTGATTTTTTTTAACCCTTTCTTTCTTGTGCTTCCTTCCTCCAGTGTTGAAGTGCTCCAAGAATCCTCTAAGTGTCCAAGAATATGAGAGAGAGAGAGAATAAAGAGAGAGTTCCAAAACTGAATTGGAAAAAGGTTTTGAACTAATCCTCAAAAACTTTTTTACTCATGAGGCCTCTATTTTCTTCCTTTTCCATTATTTACCTTCATTTTCCTTCTCATATGCAACTTGTGACCCTTCACCTTCATTTTCTCCCAATTTCCATTATTTTCATAAATAGAATGCCAATTAATGCCAGTTTTCCTTTCAAAATTATTTTCCATTACCTTTTCCAATTTCCTTAGCCATAATAAACCAAATGAACACCCCCACTAGGATGTTTTTCCCAACATTAAGCCTAGAATATGTGTCCCATGACCTTTTTTATTATTTTTTCTTTATTAACATTATTACATGGATTTTTTTTACTAGGACTTTTATAGAACCACCCCGTGGGGGAACACTGTCCTTGGTGTTCAATGACACCTACAATCAACAAGACTACTATGAGAAAAACATACTACCCATGGAGCTTTATAACTTATCTCGATGCATTATTTACAATGATCATCCCACTAAGAATAAAACCAACAAGAGGAACATAACAACGTGATAACCATAATGACATGACACCCATACCACTTATTGGAGCTTTATAACACAATTCATGGTGGTATTACATCCATATACATATATACATCTACCAAAACATATGCCAAAAATTTTCTCAGCTAGAGAATAGGGAAGGATACATAGCTCACATCTAATCCACCATCTCCAATTTAGCTTCATCGGACCCAAAGTGCTTACACACCACTTTAACCTGCTCGATTTCTCAGTTTTGAAGCATGAGAATATTTCTCTACAAAATACAAAGGTTCTGACTAGAATTATCCATCTAGTTCCATTTGCAATACAGACCAGACAATCACATGCTCAACATATTTAACTTACTTATTGAGAAATGACACATGGAAAACATCATCACTATCAGAGGCAGTGTAAGTCGATAGGCTACTGGTCCAATCCTTTCAGGAAATTTTAAAGGCCAAAAAACCAAGGTGCTAGCTTGACACATGATCCAACCCTCAAGGAGCTCTTCTTAGGCTTAATGCATAATTACACTTGTTCCCGATCTTGAAACTCCTTAAACATCATTTTCTGATTTGCATAATTTTTATGTTTGTCCTATGTTGCGTTCAAATTCTTCTTGATTACTTGCATTTCATTAGAGGAATTTTGAGGTCTAAAATGGGCCTCCTAAGAAAAATTTACAACTAATATAAACTTTATAAGAACCAATAAGATTTAAGATGATGATGTCAACCATGGGGGATGATTCACCATTTTTGGAGTAAAAATGTAAAAGGATTAAAAAATAATACAATAATAAAATTACTTTTTCAACTCATATTTTCAACTTATCTCCCTAAGGTTTTACTCAAATTTTGAACAATACTCATTGGATGAAAATTTTAATTCCTCATCGAAGGAGTACCCATGTTGCATACTTTCGATGGACCCTACTACACGAAAAATAAGAAATACATCAAAACGTGTGATTGCAATCAAGTTTTTCATGTAATTCTCATTTTTCATGTATTAGGGTCCATATAAAGTATGCAACATGGGTTATCCTTGGATGAGGAATCAAATTATGTATCCAACTAGTGTTTCCACTTGAAATTTGAGTAAACCCATAGGGAGATAAGTTGAAGAATAGTTTTCTCTTTTTTCCCTCTAAAATTTGATGATGTAATCTAATATTATTTTATTATTTCCACTATTATTTTATGATTTCCTTAGGAGGCCCATTTTAGACCTCAAAACTCCCCTAATGCTTGTTCCATCTCTACCAACATATTCGGTCCTATCAACACCCTGTTCACTATATCACTCTAACTAATGGGAGTATTACAACTCTGCTCATACAGTGCCTTGAATGGACAGATCCTCAATGACTCTTGATACCCATTGTTGTAAGAAAACTAAACCAATGGAAGGTATTCCTCCCATTTCCTATGTTGATGCATCACATGCATCCTCAACATGTCCTCCAGTATCCTGTAAACCCTCTTTATCTGTTCATCTATCTGCATATAATAAGTCGTGCTGAAGGGCAACTCTGAGCCCAAATATGCAATCAAATCCTCAGATAATATAGAAGTGAACTTGGCATCCTTGTCTAACACAAACTTCCTTGGAAAGACCATGTAGCCTCACTACACTATGTGATGAAGACATGTGCTACATCACTAGCTGAATAGGTAGACTTCACTAAAATGAAGTGCACTACTTTTGTCAATCTGTCTATCACAACCATGATGGAATCATGCTGCCTAGATGTCGGAAAAATTCTGATTAAATCCATCAAAATTTCCTCGCATTACGACTAACACAGTTACCAATCAAATGAGAAAATGACCTAGTATCTGATTTTTTGAGGTAGCAAAAAACCACTTGATTTTGAAAAATGGTGATTCAGAATACACTTTTTTTTTTTAGCATATTTTTTCCACTTTAATTTTTTTTTTTTTTATGTATCAAGTATGAACATTTTTTTTAAACGTTAGTGATTTTCATGCTGATTTTGAAAATCATTGATGCAGCATCAACATCTTTTTTATAGGGCTTATTTTTTATCAAGTGTGAACAAAATTATTTTTTGTCAGTGATTTTCATCTTGATTTTGAAAAGTGATGATGAGCATCAACCCTTTTTGTTTAAAGGGCTTAGTTTTTACACTTTAAATTTTCTAATGAGTTAAGTGCGGATAAATTTTTTTAATTGTTGGTGATTTTGATGTCAAAAAAAAAAAAAAAAAAAAAACATGCAAAAATCAAATACAAAAAATATATAAAGCAAAAAAAAAGAAAAACTATAAATGTAAAAATAAACTAAACATAAACATGACAAGATAAAATAATAATATTTTAGTATAAAACATAAAAATATAGTAAAAAGATTTCAAAAACATGAAACATAAAATAAAAATAAAATATGTTAGTAATAAAACATAAAAATAAGCCCATTGGGATTTGGATTGACGGTGAATTGGTGCATTGTTAGGGCACTCCTTGTGATAGGTCACTGGTTCAAATCCTGGTGGGTGCTTACCTACAAACAAAAAAAAAACATAAAAATAAAAATAAAAAAACATGACAAAAACATTGAATACAAAAAAGTATATAAAGAGAGAAAAACAAAACAAAAAAAAACCTATAAAAATGTAAAGAAAAAAAGAAAAAGAAAAAGAAAAAACTAACTCATGAAAAAAAAAGAGAAT
>APFE030374101.1:109764-120895 GCA_000404065.3 Pinus taeda
TTAAGATTGTTTTGAAGTCATAATCTTTTGTTTTAATTCCATGGCTGAAAATTTGTCAAGATTTTAATGCTTTTCAAAGTCGTTATATTTTATCTTTAATGTTATGGCTGAAAACAATTATAAATATTTTCTTTTAGCACCATGCTTGAAAATTGTTGGAATTTTAAGGTTTTTCAAAGAAGTGATATTTTAAATTTAATGTCATGCTTAAAAATCATTGGAATTTTAAGGCTTTTCAAAGACGTGATATTTTATGATTAATGTCATGTTTGAAAATCATTGGAAATTTAAAGTTTTTCAGAGTCACGATATTTTATTTTTAACATAATTAAAAGATGAAAATGTACACTAATATATTATATATAGATATATATAATATATATATATATATATAATATATACATATATATATAATAATATATATATATATATATATATATAATATTATGTTATTGTGGCGTCAACACTTTTCGATTTCTAGGCGTTTTTTGCACCAAACAAAATGGTTTTTATTGTTTTTTACCATTATTTTTAAAAAATATTGAAAATTTACTCTGAAAAAAATGGTGATGCAGAATCAACACTTGTTATTTTTGGTTTGTTTTTTCATGGTTTTTTGGGATTTTTGGGCTCGAGTACCCATTTTGAGGTAATATTTGTTGTTTGATCTGTAACTATGTTCACTCTGGAATTGGAATCAATTGTAATAATCCACCTAAGTGCTTACTTTTTGCTTTTACCTGTTGACAATCCAAGCATATAGCCATAGACTCTGCCACTTCCTTCTTAAAATTTGGCCAATAATAGACTTATTCACTGTTTTAAATGTCCTCTATTATCCTGGGCACCCTAAATACGATTTTTCATGGAATTCTCGCAAGATTTTCTCGAGCTCACTTTCATTCGACACATAGATCATGTCCCTAAATCTAACCAAGCCATCCACTGTGAGGCAACAATCCACATCCTAATCACCTGTACCCTACTGTAACCTATGCCTAAGCTCCATGTACGTACCATCTTGTTGTCCTTCTTGTAAGATTTGATCCTGTAATTTTGTCCCATAAGAACTCATAGCTACTGTATGATTCACTTGCACTCTCTTGCTAAGAGCATCTACAACCTTGTTTTCCTTTCCCTTAATGTACTAGATATTAAAGTCAACTTACTTATCGTGGCCAACTATCTACCCTGCTTGGAATTTAGATTCGATTAGTTAAACAGATACCTCAATCCACTGTGATCTGTCATCAATACAAACCTCTTACCAAGAAAATAGTGCCTCCACATCTTCAATGAATGGATGACTGTTGTGAACTCAAGATCATGTGTGGATAATTTTTCTCATGCTCATTCAATTTATGTGACTCATAGCACACTAACTCTCCTTCTCAAAGACTCCACCAAGTCCTCTCTTGTCAGCATTTGTACACACCACAAACTCCTTGTCTAGATCTGCAATATTTATAACTTGAGCATTTGTCAAAAACTTCTTCAACTATTCAAAATTTGTTGCACATTCCTTTATCCATTCAAATTTCTTACCTTTCCTCTATAGTGACGTAATAGGATATGTGATATAAGAGAAGTTCTTGATGAACCTCCTATAATACCCTTCTAGTCCCATAAATGATCTTACCTCATCCACATTTCTAGAAATTTCCCACTACATCACAACTCTTATCTTCTTTAGATCTACTGCTATACCTTCCTTGGAAACAACATGTCCCAACTAATGTACCCATGTATGAAATAAACTACATTTATTGAGCATAGCATACCACTAATTCTCCCTTAGCAATCTCAACATTGTTGCTAAGTGTTTGATATGTTGTTCCTCATTTTTAGAATATATCAATATATCATCAATGAACACAATATCAAACTTGTCTAGATAAGGATGCAACACACTATTCATCAAGCACATAAAAGTAGTTGGACAATTATTCAAACCAAAAGGAACTACGAAAAGCTTATAATTCTCATACCTAGTCTGAAAAGTAGTCTTGTATATGTGCTCTTCTTTAATGTGTAGCTGATGGTATCCAAATATCAAGTCAATCCTCGAGAACATTAGTGCTCCCTTCAACTGGTCAAATAAGTCATCAATCCTCGGCTAACAATGCCTGTTCTTGATGGCCACCATGTTCAATTGCCTATAATCAATGCATAGCCTGAGTAACATCCTTCTTCTTCATAAACAACATTGGTGCACCCCAAGGCAATACACTTGGCCTAATATATCCTTTGTCAAGCATTTCCTTCAAATGCAACTTTAACTCTACTAACTTTTGTGTGTTCGCCATGTATGGTGTCTTTGATGTTGGTGGTTCTCCTAGTACCAACTCAATAGAGAAGTTCATTTCTCTTTGAGCCAAAAACTCTAAAAGATCTACCGGAAACACCTCGTGAAAATGTTGCAAGATTAGGTACCTCTTCATAACTTCTGCATCCTCAACATCCTTACCTTTATCACTATAAATATGAACTGCAAATAGCACACACCCTTTTCTACAATTGTGCTTTGTCTACATATCTATCACCATTGTAACTAATGTAGCTTTATTCTTACTCTAGAAGATTATTTGTTCTCCATTGTCATCCAAGAATTCAATAGATTTTTCATAGCAGTCCACCTTAGTCCTATGAAGATAAAACGAGTCCATACCCAAAAGAATACTATATGATCCCAACAAAATTACATTAAAATGTGCTAAGGTGGGCATACCATTCAACTCGAATATATAAGATCTTACCCAATGATGAACTATGTTCTTTGTACCTATAGCCAACTGCACTAACCAAGATTTCGCATGCACTTCTTTATTCAAACCACACATATCGAGTAGATCAATACTTACATAACTATAATTAGATCTAGGGTAAATCAAAATAGAAACAACTTGATCACAAAGCTTACCATCCATCTTGATTATAGATGTTTGATCATCTTCCTACTTGTTCTCTAGCATTGCATAAATCCATGGAATGCTTTGCCCAACATCCCCAACTATCTATGCATCTTATGCATTATAAATATGAGGCCTACCACCCTGAGTCTATGGACAATCTCTTTTGAGATGCTCCTTACCAAATGTCCAACAATGCAACCATCCCTTACCATCACCTCTATTCTATTTTTCTCCAGGCTGAGGTCCATTAAACTTCTTGTAAGGTGCAACATTTTCTTTCTCACCTACATTTTGAGGTCTTCTTTGCTTCAGCTACCATTACCTTTCACTTTGTCTTTCCCTTTCCAACCTTGTTGATATTTTTCCTCATGCTTTGATTGTTCTTAATAGTGCTTCAATTTCTGAGTCTCTTCTTCAAGTGACCAAGGCTCATCATACACAATCTGATCTTTAAGTTCCAATGCAAATCCACTAACAAATATCTGATCTTTGGCTTTTTCATCCTTAATATATGGTACATACCTCAACAACTTCAGGAACTTGGTGATATACTCCTCATCCATCATCGACCCCATCTATAGCTCATTGAATTCCTTGGTGTTGTTGTTGTAGTACCTCTCTAACAAATATTTCTTCCTGAAAAGTCTTTTGAATTCAAGCTAACTCAACTCATCAATCTTGATATCTCTAACCTCCTTCACATCTTCCCACCAGATGTATGCTTTCCCTTTGAGGCTAAAGATAGTTAGTCTGGCCTTCATGTTCTTCATGTAATCATGCAACTCAAAGAACTTCTTCATCCCGAGTAACCATGCCTCTATATCTTCTGATTTCTTCAAATCTTCATCAAAGGTAGGTGGTCTAGATTTCTTGAACTCATCTAGAAAATATCCCTTGTCACTCCTCCTGTAAAGATGATAACAAGGATGACCATGATACCTGTGAGAACCAAAACTAGAATAAAACCAGTGTCCATCAATTCTCCTATCCGATGTGTCCAAGAACCTGCCATCTCTTATCATGTCATCTCTATCTAACCTGTGTCCACCATGAGATCTACTGCCATATGCCCCATTAGTCATGTCCTCCTTCCCATGGCAAATCTTAAGTGGTCTTTGTCTCTACAATTCTTACAAACTCTAAAGGATAATTGCATTAACCTCTGCCTTGTTTCTCCTATGACTAAATGATTTTGTCATGGTTTTCTTTGAAACCTCTTATTTATGCCTTCAAACTTCTCAATGTGTATGCTGAGTTGAGAGAGTATCAATCACCATGTTTCTCATCTGATCCATGGGGAGAGTCTCATGAACTATTTTATACCATCTAGCTAGTCATCTTTGATGTTATTCCTACAAGTATACAATGTTGCTTAAACTAAAACATCACGTAATCAACATACTTTGGTATAGTTCAAGGGAGGATATATCATTTGGAAGATCAACTAGATTAGAAAAATACATGTATAAATATAATCATAGGATTATATAAACATCATATCAACCATCAACCAATTACCATGCATTACTATACCAACCACATACTATGGCCTCATGCATGATAAATATAACCATGTTAATGTATGCATAATGAGATATAGACACTGACATGCATAATAAGTGCATAACCGACACACACTGATGACAAATACATCCAACAACAACACCATCTACTTTCACATGGTGACACAACTACAACGATGCCTATGCAATAAGTACATAGACCACAAGAATCAAGAACACATATGTATCTGACATGTATGCATGACCAACACATTTCCCCATCCAATCCAAGTGGTTAACCGTGATTTAATACCACTCTGTAACACCCTCCTCCCACATTTACCCAAGATAACCAATCCATTGGGGTAAACATGTGACAAAGAGTTACTATTATGTAATTTAACTCCCCATGTATAGTTAAGGAAGTGGAACTAACAAAATAAAACCAATCTAACATTTCTTAGGAGCTACAAAACCTTTAGGAGACAACCAACCCTTATAGGCACCAAATACCTAAGACAAGTTGTCATTCTTCTAGGTTAGACTCCCATTCGCTCTCATGACAAGCCATGCATGTCATTGAGACCCTCCAGTCTCTCCCACAACAAGGAATGCATACAACTATGACCTTTTTAGGATGTTCTCAGTCAATGACCTTGGATTCTGTGCCACTTTTTTAGGGTTAGATCTCAAGCCTCTAACCAGAACTTCATGAAACTTCCACAAATGATAAATAACAATTAATTAAAGCTACTAATTCAAAAAATTATATGATGACTTGACTTAACCTCTACTAGTCATGACAATAATTTCATCAAACATATCACAAACATGTAATCTACAGATCATAATCATAGATCTGAGCATAGGGGTCTCATACTCATGTGAGAATCATCAAGAAGAATTGATGTATTATCACAATAGATGAATTATCATCTATTAGGTCATACATTCACTATTCATTCACATTTATTTTACTAATCAAATCTTGATGAGAGTCATAACCAAAGTACGTCATGAAGCATACTTATAACCAACATATAACCAAAAGAATAACAAGAGTAGAACAACCATAAAAACCACATATTAACAATTAAATTTACACATGAAATACCAAAGAAAAATAATTTCTTATTAATGTATGCATAAGCCAACCAAGTCAGGAACTTCCATGAAGAACCTAACCATAAATTGGGCTAAAACAAATCTTTTTTTAGCCAATCACCCCCATGCCATATTCCAAGCATGAACATGGGACTCACAACAGAATTAATCAAGGATTCCTTAGGTTTTACTATATATCCACCAAGGGATTCCTATGTTTGAAACCCTCATCGATACAACCAGGCTTTACTATAATCCCATCGGATCATGAGGCCCTAAACAAGCAATGGATGCCTCTGGATCTCTCTACCTAAACTGTAAGAATTTTTTCTGTTTCCACCTCTATGCTTTACCATTTATCATGCCATTCACCGGTTGAGGATTCCTAGGCCCAAAATGGCTCCACCCTCTAGGATTTACTATATATCCTGCCATTTACCACTCGAGGAGTCCTAGGCCTAATGAGGGCATACATAATCAGGCTTTACCACAATCCCACCAAATCACTAGATCCTAAACAAGCATAGAATCCTCCAGGTCTCCCCACCTGAACTGTGAGGCATTTATTCTTCTCCACCTCCAAGCTTTACTGTATATCCCTCCATTCACCGATTGAGGATTCGTAGGCCCAACGAGGCTCCATCCTATAGGTTTTACTATATATCCCATCATTTACTGATCGAGGATTCCTAGGCTTAACGAGGGAACATACAATTAGGCTTTTACCACAATCCCACCTTTATCGTTCGAGGAATTCCTAGGGATTATGTTTCTCCCCTGAGACCACCCCACATACTTTCGAAAACCATCTTGAAATCCATCTCACCCAAAACAAGAGAACTGCATCACACCATGGCTATCCGAAAATGGAAAGGCAAGGCTAAAAACCACTATCACACCTACAAAAACCCATGTCAATGATAGCGAGAGAACCAAATACACACATGCATGTACCATGCATGCCAAAACTAGCAAGGAAATCATGCACGCAACTCGATACCTGCAAGTAATCCCACTATACCAACTTTACCCCGCTCTTCCTTGCTTGGTTTTTCTTCCCTTTGCTTTCTTGTCCTTCCTTTTCCTTCCTTCCTCCAATGCTAGAGAGATCCAAGAACGATCTATGTGCTCGCAATTATGAGAGAGAGAGAAAATAGAGAGAGAGATCCAAAAGTAAACTGAAAAAAGGTTGTGAATTGATCCTCGTAAGCCTTTTTATTAATGGGGCCTCTATTTTATTCATTTTCCATTATTTTCCTTCATTTTCCTCCTCACGTGTAACATGTAACGCTTCACCTTCCTTTTCTCGTAATTTCCATTATTTTCATAAACAAAATGCCAAGTAATTCAACTTCCCCTTTCCAAATACTTTTCCATTTCCTTTTCAAATTTCCTTAGCCATAATAAACCAAATGAAAACCCACACTAGGATGTTTTGCTCAACATTCAGATTGGAATACATGTCCCATGACCTTGGTTATTATTTTGCATTTGTTAACTTTATTACATGGATTTTTTACTAGGGTTGTTACACTAAGTAAGAAATTAGTTTATCCACTTTATGTCTCAATGTATTAGTTCCTACCAAAGCAAGACTACATGATTTGATTTGGTTATAGACCGCTATTAATTTAGCATCAACCAATGCAGAAGATATTTTTCCATGCAAATTTTCCTAGAGCATGATTTCTAACTTGAGTGACAAGTACACTTGTTTCTCTTATTTAAATTCATTTTACTTTGATATGAATATTGTGATATTTCCTTCGAAAAAATGTTGTAGTTTTATTAATAAAAACAAAATTACAATACAACATATTGGATTTTACTTCTTTTAATTTTAACTTTTTATCATTTTTTAATTAGATTAAGTATGCTTTGTTATTATTATTTTTTATGTAATTATTTATTTTATAGACACTATAACATCTCCCCATATTGAGATGACATGTTAATGTTTACACTCATTTACAACCACTACAACATCTCCCTATACTAGGCTATAAAGGTTGTTTGGGCACAAAAAGTTAATTAAACCTATACATTTAATTATGAATATTTTAGCAATTAAAATACCTTATAAATTTTAAATATTATTTTATTTTATTTATGATTAATTATATTTTTAATTTACATTTAAAACGATATAAATTGAAAAAAAAACTCACTTTCTAATTAATTTTTGGTCCATCAAAATTTTCTATTAACTCATCAAAATATTACAAATGTTTGTCCAAAATTTGTTGTTCTTCTAACCCCACTCTCACTAGATTTGTTGGCTAGAGGAACAACCCAACAACTAATTACAATATGCCAAAATATTTTCAAAAATGTGAACCTAAAAGACCAAAATTCCCAAAAGACTCCCATGATACTAACCCTACCCATACACCTCAAGGAAAAGGAGGATGATCGAGACCATTTTCCAACAGATCTAGATGTACTATATCTCTATGAACATGAAATTCAACATGAGCCAGCCACCCCTCCAACTCATCCATTTGTTCATCTAGTCACCTTTGGCCACGTCCAAGTGATCTAAGATGATCATGCATGTTCCATTGATTGTGTTTCATGTCATTCATGAAGTTTATCATTTCATTGCAATCATCATTCCTATTTTGACTCAAATGTTCCAGAAGTTTTGTGACTTTGCTCAGTTGTATTTCTAGGGTTTCCAAAGAGGCTGGAAGAAATACATGATCAGGTGATTGGTTGGGATTGTGGGTCACCACTTTATCTAACTCTACCTCTTGGACCCCTTCTTCCTTCGATTTCAGCACTTCCTTTCCTCATTCAACTCCCTATCCTTGCAGATCAATCCCTCTTCTCGCATGACCTCTTTGTCGAAGCATCATTGCAGCCCCTCCAATCCACCGCAACTTGCTCCAATTTTCCTTTTCTATACAATAATTAGGGTAATTTTTCATCCTCTGGTCTTCAATTGAAGAATGTTGGAGCTGCAAGTTTCACACCACCTTTTGTGGGTGACCACCGCCAACCAAGATCCTCTCCAAGCCTTACTATCTTGTCAATACTGAAAGACCACCTTGATTGCTTTCTAACAATTCTCCCTACCTCCCCATCCCCACACCCTCCAGCTCTAACAGTTAAGCTCTCACAACATAATTGGAGTTCACGGGACCGTAAGGACACCACCCCACCCCAAACCTGTTGTAACCAAAAAATAGGACTCTGACTGCTAGCCTGGGCATGTGGATACCAATTCCTAGCAGCAACCCTAAAACATAGAATTACGACAAAAAAAATAATGTGGACACTAATCTGGAGATCCCACCGCCCTCTAAAACTAATCATAGCGACAAGGTCTCGAGAAATCCAACCCTCCTGTCCCTCCAAATTTTCTAAGCCTGAAAGACAAGTATACATAATAAAACCATTAACATAATTACAATATGCCTGACCTAAGTGCAAGCTGAGGCTACCCGTAGTAGGTCATGGATAAAACCAAAGACTTACACAATTGCTACAAGCCTCCCCCAAGAGATAAGACAAAAACACACTATGAAAGATGAGATACCCTTTTAGTGAACTTACTAGGGTGACCGAAACCAAACACCAACTTTGCAATGCTACTTCTAGGCACCAATTATGAGATTTCCACTTTTGTGTCCCTCTAGCCCCTTCACCGCACAACCTCCAATTAATCTCCTCTCTCTACGGTCTCTGGCCCATTGTTGGTAACCTCCAAAGTGTGTGGAATAAATCCTTGGTTGCAGACAACAAACAGTAACCCTGAGATCCACATGCAAAGAAGTTTGCATATGTTGGCAGTTGTACAAAAACTTCATTACTCTCTGCCGAAATCAAAACCACCCATACCCATAATTGTTAACAACATTCATTAGATTACCTTCCCACATATAAAAAAGACACGTACATCATGAAATATCCATGAGTTAGTTGCATATATGACACATTTCATTTATACCAAGGGTTCAATTTTCGAGGGTGAAGCAATGTCTACTGCTGTCTCCCTCATTGAACCTTTCATCCACCCCATTGAGGATTTCCACAATCTAATTATTAAAAAAAAAAAATCAAATATTTTTTAACAAATTTTGAAAAATATTAAAACAGATATATATTATTATATATATAATAACGTTATATATATTATAATATATTGATATCATAATATAATTGGAAAAAAATATTACAAGTTAAGATATTTAAATTCTAGCCATGAATATTACACAGTCATCAATTAGATAAGTGTTTCATACGCGAAGGCACTTCCTAAGTAATGAACTAAAGTTATTCAGGCTAGAATTAAATTTCTTAACTTTAATAATATTTTTTATTCAATATATATTAGATATAAATATATATATATATATATAATTATATATAATATTTATATAGAATATATATCATTATTAGATATAATAATATATTAAATATATATATATAATATATATATAATAGGTATCACATGTTTTAATTATTTTCCATAATTTGTTTAAAAAATTATTGATTTTTTTTTTTTTAATAATTAGATTGTGGAAATCCTCAATGGGGTGGATGAAAGGTTCAATGAGGGAGACAACAGTAGACATTGCTTCACCCTCGAGAATTGAACCCTTGGTATAAATGAAATGTGTCATATATGCAACTAACTCATGGAGCTTTCATGATGTACGTTTCTTTTTTATATGTGGGAAGGTAATCTAATGAATGTTGTTAACAATTATGGGTATGGGTGGTTTTGATTTCGGCAAAGAGTAATGAATTTTTTGTACAGCTGCCAACATATGCAAACTTCTTTGCATGTGGCTCTCAGGGTTACTATTTGTTGTCTGCAACCAAGGATTTCTTCCACACACTTTGGAGGTTACCAACGACGGGTCAGAGACCCTAGAGAGAGGAGATTAATTGGAGGTTGTGCGGTGAAGGGGTTAGAGGGACACAAAAGTGGAAATCTCATAATTGGTGCCTAGAAGTAGCATTGCAAAGTTGGTGTTTGGTTTCGGTCACCTTAGTAAGTTCACTAAAAGGTTATCTCATCTTTCATAGTGTGTTTTTGTCTTATCTCTTGGGAGAGGCTTGTAGCAATTGCGTAAGTCTGTGGTTTTATCCATGACCTACTACGGGTAGCCTCGGCTTGCACTTAGGTTCGACATATTGTAATTATGTTAATGGTTTTATTATGTATACTTGGCTTTCAGGCTTAGAAAATTTGGAGGGACAAGAGGGTTGGATTTCTCGAAACCTTTTCGCTATGATTAGTTTTAGAGGGTGGTGGGATCTCCAGATTAGTGTCCACATTATTTTTTTTGTCGTAATTCTATGTTTTAGGGTTGCTGCTAGGAATGGGTATCCACATGCCTAGGCTAGTAGTCAGAGTCCTATTTTTTGGTTACAACAGGTTGTGGGGTGGTGTCCTTACGGTCCCGTGAACTCCAATTATGTGGTGAGAGCTTAACTGTTAGAGCTGGAGGGTGTGGGGATGGGGAGGTAGGGAGAATTGTTAGAAAGCAATCAAGGTGGTCTTTGAATACAGACAAGATAGTAAGGCTTGGAGAGGATCTTGGTTGGTGGTGGTCACCCACAAAAGGTGGTGCGAAACTTGCAGCTCCAGCGTTCTTATAT
>APFE030374101.1:129326-153596 GCA_000404065.3 Pinus taeda
ACAAATTCAAAAAAATAATAACCAAAAGAATTCTTATTTAATTAATAATATTATTGGTAATAAATAATATTATTCTTCTAACCTAATTAGTATTAATAATGCAATGTGATGATGTAAAATAAATTCTCTTAACTTTTACCTGAACGAATATGGGATGAAACTTATTTTATTTAGAAAAAAGCGCATTGTATTTTATCTATGTATTTTTTTTGTTTTTTAAGTCTATTTTGCTTAAATTTTGATGGAAATTTGTTGGAATTAGAAGTTTATTTGAGTGTCTCAAAATTTTTAGAATGCCCGAATTTATATATGCAATTAAACTCAATTTTAAACAACAAAGACTAAAATTTCACCAAAAATAAATTAATCAAATTCCAGCCAAAAACTCCCCCACAAAAAATCACTACATTCTAGCTAAAAATTTCAAACAATTAAACAAAACATTTCAAAACAATTAAACAAAACCTGAAATGAAAAAATACCATTTCCATCTATACAATTGTTAAAATGGTCTGCAGATAATCATATTTGAATTTAATGAAAATTGATAATATTTATTTTTATTTTTTTTAATTTAAATGAAAATTTTTAGAAAATTTATAATCCATCCCATCCTGATATCAATATTACAACAATAATAATTATTTCATAAATGCCATAGCTTCCGATTACAACATATCTATCGAGAATTTAACGCAAGAGATTGGCTTCTTTATCCCGCTCAAAATACAAAATTAATAGACATTAAAATATCTAATGCCGTGAAATATTATAAAAGATTTTTGGGTTTGCTAAATACATGTATCTTTCCGTTGATTTTTAAATCGAAAAAGATAAAAGTTGCATTCACTCGTATGATTTTTGGGATATCTATATTTTAGTTACATGTGTCAGATTCAGCCCGTTTCTAATGTTCCACACACATCTCTAAAAGAAACTTGAAAAGAAGATACAACATACTTGAAAAGAAAGTACAACATATCGGGTAAGAAAAAGATTAACAATTAACTAAACTGCGATTACAACAAAATGTGTGAGTCAAAAATACAATTTTATAACATTACATTCCAAACTAAGCTGGTATCCATGCCATGCCCGTTTATGATGTATGAGCATGTTCCAATTAACTTCAAATAAGCATAAACAAAATGTGAAAGGTGCATTTGTAGCTGGAGTCCCCGTCAAATCTAATTCTTCTTCTTCTCGGTCTGCACAATAGTTGTAAGCCTTTAGCGTCGTAGTAAGGGTGGGGTTTTAATAAAATGCCATGGCGCTATTCAGGCAACCCTAACCAGACATTACTTTCCACCCAGGCCCGACAACCATGGCCATAGCTATGCATTTAACGGGATTTCTGCGCCCTTTCATGACAGCAATGCAACCTTTTCTGTTTTTTGAGACACGAATGGCGAGTTTTCTGCAGCCTTTGGAAGCGTTTTAAGGGGCTTCCTCACAGCCCAGACCTACATAGAACATTGAACAGGCGATTATTTGATCATAACATTTAATCGCCAGCGGATCAAACAAAACATAAGCGCTGAATGGACTCATCAGTAGATAGTGATCACCATGCTGTCATCCGATCCGATAAAGAGCAGCCCGTCGTGCTGCACGTCCACAGTATCGACGACCCCACTGTGAGCTCCGATCGTCTCGATGCTCTTGGACTCCACCACCTCCCACACCTTTCACGGTCGATCGTCCGATAAAAGCGCGAAGGGGTGGGAACTGCGGGAGTCGAAGCGCATCGAGACGATCGAAGCTCACAGCAGACGGGCTGCTCTTCACCGGATCCGATGACTGCAAGGTGAAGGTATCGAGTCAAATAAAGCACCCCTTTCTTCTGCAACAACCCTCTCTATATATTGACGGCCTTGATGTCTACAACTCTGAAATCTACAACTCTTTCTCACCAAATGTATCCAATCTCTGACCACTATTTATCGACTACTGCAAGGCTTAACGACCAGAAGGATTTGAAAAAGATAAGAGGTGTAAAATCTCAGTACAATTACCTAATCCCAGCCTGTGTCTATACACCCAGAATTTAACGTCCCCAGCTACCTACACTTAATGGTATTCATTTTCTTTTCTGAAAGTCTTCATTCACAGAAAATCTTTGCTTGGATACGCGGTTTCCATTGGTCAATGCCCTAGCGTCATAGCTATGTGCTTACTTATGAAACTGCAATCAAAGCTTTTCCATCTTGTCTTTCGCTGATACATTCAGAGGAGGACAAATGGCGCAGTTTCCATGTGAAAATCCCGCAGCATCTATGCTACAATTACTTTAATTTAATAATTTAAGGAGGACCAATCGAATCTTCCCAGACGCCGTATTCATTAAAAAAAGCCCAGTATCCATGTGGATTTTGATAAAACTTTGAGCAAACATGTTCAGTCTTGTCCTTTTCAATAGTATGAAACAAATTCAATCATGTGCTGCGCTTTGGCAGAAAACTTAAACCAAATATCTTTAAGGAGAATAACTTTCCTTAATAAACGCAGAACCAGATAGATGCCTACAAAGTCCAACCCTGTCGTGAAACTTGATGGTACCATAATTATATTGTCAAAATGGCGAGTTTTGCGAACCGAGAGGCACGCTACCCAATTCAATAGTAATGACGATATAAATTGGATATATACCTTCCACATATTCAGGAGGGAACCAATGTTTTCTTCAATGCAGTATTAATGACCATATAAATAGATATATAGACGCATCCCATTTTGGTAGTCTGTAGGTATTAAGTATCTTAAAGAGTATCTTAAAGAACACAGCTTTCCTTAATAAACAAAGAACCAGATGTTTACGAAGTCCAACCCTGTAGTGGATGCAAAGTCCAACCCTGTCAAGAAACTTGATGGTAAAATGGCCAGTTTTGCTAACCAAGAGGCACCTTACCCAACGCAATATTAATGACTATAAATTGGATATATACCTTCGACATATTTCGCAGGGAACCAAAGTTTTCTTCAATGCAGTATTAATGACCATCTAAATAGATATTATATATCGCAATTCGGTAGCATGTAGGTATTAAGTATTTTCTTTACTTCTCATTAATGAAAACATGAATCCTATTTGGCTAAGTGTTAGTGTTAAGTATTTTTTTAACTGAAAGCATAAATCGGATAATGAAGTAAATTTTTCAATATTTATTAATATGGTTGATATACATAGGTGTGTATGAAACATATGTATAACCAATATGGCACGGCTTCGCCTTTCTTCCATGCCCTAACCACTGGTTAATTGGTCGAGTGCCATTAACTGCTCTACAACTATCCTACCCACATAGCATCAATAAGGGTCTTCCCTCTCCACATTGCAGGAAGGGAAGCCAAATTGAATCTTCCATATTCCGGGTTGAAACGAAAGGTCCCGGAGGGGCTTGCTCTTCCTAGTGCAAGGAAAGAGGCAGATTCGGGGTTGAAAGGAAAGGAAGCGTAAGCATGGCCCTTTTTTTTACTTATTTGAGAGGGGCCACCCAATAAGTAAATGGAAAGCGTGCCCCTGTTTTCTTCTGTTCGTTAGGGGCAGGACTTGTCAATGTGGTGCACTTTTCATTCATGCTTGGTCTAACTACGCATTCCTACTCCTGCATAATCATCCCTACCTACCCCTACATGGGAGAACTATTGGGGATACGGGAGATACACCGGTATATGCACACACACTCACCTGGGGGACGGGAACACACTGGAGTCGAACCAGTCATTGCATAACCATCACGGCATTCCGTTTTCGCAATATATATTCCCACAGGGGCGTGTCTTTCTACCAGCAGCTTCAAACAAGCCCCACTACCTGGTAATAAGCTAACAAGCAATCACACAGGGGATAGATGGTGGAAGCCAACCCACCACTATGCGATTACGTGCTAGCTCGTAAGTGAGGCATAAAAGGTACTGCATGATAGCCTAAGAGAATATGTGCGTGCTCTCCAAAAACCTTCTTCTGAGCTGGCATCGGGAGAGATGACCTCAGGCTCATCGTATAGCCGCGGAGGATATAAAAGATTGACGCCGCATGGACATTTGGGTATCTTAGCCCATGCTTTGTAATCCTATAAGACCACACCAGACCATTAGTATTAGAAGTAGATCAGCGGAGGAGGTAGGTAGAAATGAAACGTATGCTGATCCTTCTCACACGTCCCCATCATACCCACCTCATGGCCCAATATGTAGCCACATCTGACAAGAAAGGCGTTACCATTTCAACCAGTATAGGGGTAATCTCCCGTCCGTTGGAGGTATCATTGGAGGTAGAGGACATACCATGCTATCCGACTACAGGGATAGAGATGGGGCATCAAAAGGGGATAAGGCCGAGACCCAGCTACTGAGGACTAAAGAATGGAATAAGCTGAGACTTTCTGATAACCCGAGGAGTCCAGAAGTAGTGACGGTGGATTTTATGGGGAATGTGTTTTGGAATTATCTGTGCTGGAAGAAAGCATTGATGGGGGATCTTAGGGTGCCGCTGGTTAGGGGATTTGTGCCAGTTTGTAGTCAAATTGAGTGGGTTTTTCTGTGTGGATCACTAAAGGGTATAGGACTGCGGAACCCGGTGTAGTACTTGTGTGCCGAGATATAGCTGTGCCTGGGCTAGATTAGTAGGATAAAGAGAGAGGTGAATTTGTTGATTGGTCTGAAAGCGGACGGAAAAGGGTCAAGTACAAGGTCAAAAAAAGCAATCACGTGCAGGTGGTAAAAGTCTGAAAATCGCACACGTATAATCGCATAATTAGAAAGTAGTGGGTACTCAATGCATTCATTCTTTATATATTGAATTGCGCTTTCATTCTTTATATATTGAATTGCGCTTTAGCGGACAATGCATAAATTATATACGTAATTACATCATTCATTATAGCAGTCATTATGCTTTTCTGCCCTTTTCAACCGAGCCGGTAAGAGAAGTGGCTGCTGGTGATTCTTCGCTGCCAATAAAGAAGAGAAGTGGGCCAGTCATTCAGTGGCTGCTGGTCATTCATTCCGCCCAGCTCGGCGGGAAAACGGCTCTAATCAGCCCCGGAGCCGAAGTCGAGTGGGAGTTCGGCACTCTCGGGTTTAGAACGCTAGCGACCTTAGCTCCCATAAAACCCCAATCCTCAAGCTAAGGGCCCAATTGATAGGTTCGAGGCTAGAGGTGAAAGGTTTAAGACTAAGGCAGAAGGTTCAAGGTGAGTTTCAAGGTGTGAGATAGGCCCTCCCTTGGTGAATTGACTCATCCTCCTCCCTCCGCCTCCTCGTGGGGCAAGCGGTAGCGATCATCATCCATCATAGAGATAATCCATCATCGAGATCATCGTATCAAGTAACCTAATTTGTGTAACCAAGCTCTTTCAACAGGGCTCTTTCAACAGCTGCTGTTCTAAGCTAAGGTTCGAAAGGATATCCTGTTTTGCCCTCTTGGTCCTTCTTTTCAAAGTGGTAGAATGGGTTGAATTGGGAATGCGGTAATTTGGGTGAATAGGGAAGCGTGAATGGGATAAATGGAGAATGAAAAAGGGGGGGGGAGTGCGATAATGCAATAAAGCGGATGGGGCAGTCGCGAAAGCGAGAATGGCGTGGATGGGATGCGCGAGAGGGAGAATGGCGGGCGGATGGCTGGTGAGCTGGTCGAACCCATCGGCTTGTTGTTGAACCGGGGCGGGGCTTGGAGATGAAAGATATTGCGGGATGAGATTACTTATGTGCTTCTTGCTTGCTCGCTAGATTGATTTTCTTTTTCCATATACCCCTTCTCAACTGCCAACACACTAAGCACACCAACAGGGATGAACTACACCCGCCTGTCCAACTAGTCCAGTCCCACCAAGAACACCAATCCCACCACACCTACTCCCACCAGGCCAAGATCCATGGGCCTACTCTGCCAACAAACTCAAAACCAGGGGCCTACTAACGCTACGGAAACATCTCTTGATTTGACCTACCTGCTGCTACAACTAGACAGAGCCACAATAGAAATCAGTTGGAACTTGCCTCACCGTAATACTCATCAGTAGCTTGTGAAGCGTCCTCCCCCAGAAAACTAATAAGTCACCTTTGGCCACTCATTCCAGCCAACCTAAGAAGACTAATTAGTTCAGAAAATCCAATCGAATCAGTTCAGTGGAACTTGGTCTAAATGCTTGTAAGTAACAACCATGTTCTTTTCATGTATCTAGAGAAAAACGAGGTTTATCCGAAATGGGAAAATGGCGAATGAGAATCTTTTTGAAGATCTGGTCCACCCAAACAGAGTGCCTATCCCCAACTAGGTGTTCTTTAGGTGGTATATAAGCGTATCCATGAAATTGAGGTTCCCTTCTAGGTGTGTCAACTTTCTTATATATGAGAATATCGATGGGGCCACCCCTATTGAAAAACTTGTTCAGTAGTAGTTTTGAGTTTGGAGTTTGGGAGTTAGGAGGTCAAGGTTGGATTTTGGAGTTTGGCGTAGGAGTTGTAGGTCTGGCAATTATGGCAAGGTCTCTTGGTTGGGTCTGCTGGCTGGGTCTTCAGTTTAGGTCTCCTGGTTGGGTCTGATGTCACTCATTGGTCGATCTAGTGGACCCTGCATCTCTTGTCGCCTAATATTGGGATGTTAGATGGTTAGTTTATCGGGACGTGCTATGGGGAGTTTGGTGTCAAACTATTCTCGAAAGATGGGGCAGGTGGGAACGCTATTCTCAAAATCTTTTCTAAAGTGAATCAATCAAGTCCAATCAATCAATATATCTCCAAGCCCAACCTACTTCCCTGGCCGTCAAAACCATCCTAGCGTGAATAAAAATATGTGTATGGCGCCTGATCTATCCATAACGGATGCCTCATATATAATGCATGGCCCATCAAGTTGAGGTAGGAAAGTTCTGCAGTGTAGTGATGTCAAGTTATAGGTCAAGGGTTGAGGATCGAGGTGGAAGTGTAGGGCCACGGTTGTTTCGAGGAGAAGGTTGAGGGCTATGTTTCCTCCGTGGAGTTCAAGTTGGCAGACCAGATCCAAGCTAAGCAGCCAGGGATCCACTAAAAACTAATTATATATGACTCTTAATAACTATATAAATAATAACACGTATATATATAACTAAAATATAATTAACATATAATATAATAAAAGTAATTACTTATTATTAATAGTACTTATTTATCTCTCACCATTATGCTATCGTCAATATATATATAATATATATATATATATATATTATATATATATATATATATATAATATATATAAAATATATAAATAAAAAAAAAGGGATTAAGACTAAAAACCCAGGGATTAATATTAAGAACCCTTCCAGTTAATATTATAAATCCAATGGTTGGGTAATATTATATTCAAAACATTAAGTAATCCAAGACTAATATTATAAAACTCAGGAATTAATATCAAAAAAGGAAGGATTAAAATTATAAACCAAGAGAATTATTATATTATAAACAAAGATATATTAGTATTATAACCGAGGGGATTGTTAATATTATAAAACGAAGAGATTACTAGTATTATAAATCAAGTGATTAGTCAGCAAGGGATTAATAAACCAAGGGATTTATATATTATAAAAGTAGTGAATCAATATTATAAACCCAAGCACAGGTCGCGGTGGTGATTTTGCTAGGGTTTGCAGGTTTGTAGATGTGCAGCTGACGGATCGGGTCGGCGACGAATGTGGGAGGACCCGGTGTAGCAGTTAGGCCGGGGCAGAGAATAGGACAGCGAGGCTTCAGTTTGTCAGGTAGGCAGCTATTTTCCTTGTTCCTGTCAGGAGTATTTTCTAAAGGGACAAGAGCTGAGAGGGAATGGAAAACACTTCGGGGAGGGGAGAGATCCCCTCCTTCAAGAATGTAGTAACGGGGGAGAATAGTGCGAATGGAATATAATAGAATCAGCAGGAAAACTATGCCCCAGTCATGGGCAATCTATGGCAGAAAAGGATGAAAGGAAAATGCCTACCACGAGCTCAAAAGCGGCCAAGATATGTTATCCCTAATAACAAGCTGGAGGAATATAACAGCTACATGAAATATCATGCCCTGATCTACAAATTCATAGGATATTGGCCTCCGAAGAAAGAGCTATACAGGTGGATTGATCAAAGGTGGAAACCGAAGGGTCACATAGACCTAAAGCTGGGAGCCCAAGGGTTTTTCATAGCCATCTTCACGAACCTGGAAGACAGAAACAGGGTCTTTGAAGAAGGACCGTATTTCATGAATAACGCAGGCTTATTCATGAAATACTGGGAGGAGAGATACAACCCAGAAAAAGAAACGCTGTTGGAAGCCCCAATCTGGGTCAGGCTGTTTGGACTCCCCGATGAATTCTGGGATCCTGAAATTTTGGAAGGGATAGGAAACTCAATCGGAAGCTTTGTTAAAGCTGTAGAAGCTACCCGACGAGGTAAATATAACTCATATGCAAGGATCTGTGTTTACATGAATCTAGCCGAACCCCTCCCAGATCATGTTGAGGTGGAGTATCACGACGAAGTGTGGCAACAACCAGTAGATTATGAACACATCCCTTTTAGATGCCGTAAATGTCATGAATATGGGCATCTGGTTAGACAATGCCCATTGAAAAAGGAGGATGAATTGAAAAGAAATCAGGAGGAACATCAGAAAAACACAGGGAAAATGGAGGAGACTGACAAAGGTTTTCAACAGGTCACAAGAAGAAGGAGACAAAGTCAAGAAAAAACTAAATCCCAACCTCAAGGAAAATCTGGTATTACAATAAGCCAAAATAAGTTTCAGGCTCTCCAGAATGAAAATGAAGAGTATGAAGTTAATCTGGAAGACGATGAACACCCTGGGAATTCCCCAATGGATATTACAGGCGAAAGTAAAGGGAAGGAAGTAAACCTAGGAGGAAGTTCTGAAGAACAGCCGGAAGGAAAGGTGGAGGATTTGGTAATACAATCCCCGATGGAGGTGGAAAATCAAGCCGAAGGTGAGATTGAGGAAGAAAGAATCATGAAACAGCTAATCCAAGAATGGAAATATTTAGATAGCAGATTCATACCTGAGAAACAGAAACAACTGTACAAGGAAGTATTTCAGAAATATAAGGAAAAAAAAGGACAGAACGCCGACAAATAGATAATGATAGGACCTGACCAAGGGATTGGACAGGCGGGAATGGATGGCTCTGGCAAAAGCAGCAGGAAACGAGGCCGGAAGCCAATGAATGAAACTATCCAGACTGTAGGAGAAACCTTGATAAACTCAAGCAAAGTGATACCTCTGCCAGAGGTATTCTTCCCCTCTTTCCAAAAGTTTTAAATGATTGTGAGCAGTTGGAATATAAGAGGCCTGAATAGCAAGGGAAAACAGAGGTATTTGAAAGAAAAATTGAAAAAAGAAAAGCCTAGTGTTATGATTCTTCAGGAGACAAAAATTTCGGTTCAACAGATTGAAGAACTCATGGCCAAGAATAAAATGCATTATGAAATTACGGGACAAGATGCCATTGGGTCTGCAGGAGGTATTGCAATTTTGTGGAACCCGAATGATATCATCTTAGATAGTTGGACTAGTATGAGCAGAATCCTTACTGGCCTTGGTAGAATAGTAGGAACTAAAGAGCAGGTTGTCATTTCAGGGGTGTATGGACCTCCTTCTCCAGGAGAAAAAGAAAACTTCCTGAATAGCATGAAAATCATTCGTAGGTGATATCCAGAAGTTGACTCAATAATTGGTGGTGATTTTAACCTAATCAGATCCTTAGAAGAAAAGAAGGGAGGAATAAGAAAAATGGATCACTTTATGGAGAAGTTTAATGATCTGATAGATGACCTCAGGCTTGTGGACATCCAAACTATAAACGGGATTTGCACCTGGAATAATAGGAGGGGGGGGTAAAAATCAAATTGCCTCCAGGCTTGATCGATTCCTTGTTTCTGAAGGTATCATGAACAAGGATATTTTTGTAGAAGCAAAGATAATGCCTTCCCTGGGGTCTGATCATTGGCCAATCAGACTTGAGGTGGACATCAAAGTGATCCAAGGAAAAAGACCTTTTCATTTTGAATCCTTCTGGCTAAGAGACCCAGCATTTATCAAAAAACTGGAAGAATGGTGGTGTCAAAGCACGATTCAGGGCAAAGGGAAAATGCGTATGTTTCAATTAAAACTTAAAGAGCTGAAAGAGAAATTTAAAAACTGGAACAAGAAGGAGTTCGGCAATATTATGGAAGACAAACAAAATTTGGAAAAAGAAATGGAAACTCTCCAGCAGAAAATGATTTTGGAAGGCAGAACGGAGGAAAGCATCAGCAAGGAAGGAACAATTCTTGGCAAACTTGAAGAAATAAGGAAGCAAGAGGAAATTCTCTGGCGTCAGAAATCGAGAATAAAATGGTTAAGGGAGGGGGAAAGAAATACTAAGTTCTTTCATCAAGCTATGATCAAACATAGACAGAGAAACAAGATTCTTTCTATCAAAGATAAGAATGGGAACAGAGTGGTTGAGCAAGCTGAAATCGAACAAGTCCTGATCGATCATCATAAGGAAATATTAAGGGAACCCCAAGCTGATAGAATTCATGCAATCTAAGAAATTTGCTCTGCCATCCCTCGTTTGGTCTCTGAAGACCAAAATAAAGCGTTGATGAGAGCTGCCACTTTAGAGGAGATAGAGGAAACTGTGAAAGCAATGAAGAAAGGTACTGCTCCAGGCCCTGATGGTTTCACTGTTGACTTCTTCTAGGCGGGATGGCATGGGAAAAGAGATTCTGGAGCTGGTAGAAGAATCCAGGATGAATCAGAAGGTATGGCCTGCCCTTAACTCCACTTTCTATGCTCTAATCCCTAAAGGTGATAATCTGGAAGATGCTAATGGTTTTAGACCCATAGCGTTGTGTAATGTTATCTATAAGATTATAACATCTATGATGGCCAAGAGATAAAAACCCCTGCTGGACAAGTTAATTTCTGCTGAACAAACGGGTTTCGTTGAAGGAAGGCAGATCCTTGATGGCCTGGTGGTCACTCAAGAAGTCATTCACTCCTTAAAAGTCAAGAAACAGAAGGGTATGATGATTAAATTAGACCTGTCGAAGGCGTATGATCGATTAAGCTGGAACTATTTGGGAAAAGTCCTGGAGAGTTTAGGCTTTTGTAGGAGGTGGATTGACTGGATTCATAGTTTGATCTCCTCCCCAAGTTTCTCTATCCTGGTGAATGGGATTCCCTCGAAAACTTTCTCTGCCACTAGAGGTCTTGGTCAGGGTGATCCTCTATCCCCCTTTCTGTTCATTTTAGCTGCTGAAGGTCTAGGTAGGTTCATCAAGAAAGAAAGAGAAGCAGATAAAATCAAAGGTCTTAAGCTCTGGGGAAATAATCTATGCTTAACTCATCAGCAATTTGTTGATGATATCATGTTGTTTGGAGAGCCAACAGTCAAAGAGGTCAAACACCTCCGAAAAATCCTGGATCTTTTTGTGGAGGCTTCAGGTCTGGAAATTAATAGGGACAAATCTTATGTCTTCATATTTAACGCTGTGGAACAGGTCAAAGCTCATCTTATAAGACTCTTGGGTTTCAGGAGGGGTGAACTTCCTACTAAATACCTGGGCAACATTTTGGACTTTACCTCCAAAAAGATGAAAAACTGGCAAGGAATTATAGATAAGCTCAGCAATAAGGTGGCAAATTGGGCCTTCAGAACGTTAAATATAGCAGGTTGAATAGTTTTGGCAAAAACTGTCCTTCAAGCTATCCCTGTCTACCCTTTATCAATTATGGCAGCCCCCATAGGTATTTGTGTAAGGATAAGAGAGATCATTAGAAATTTTATATGGAGAGGGGCCGATCAGAAGAAAAAATGGGCCTTAGTTGCTTGGTGTCAGTTAACTGAAAGAAAGGAGAAAGGAGGTCTGGGGTTGAGGGGCCCTGAGACTCTCAATAAGGTGTTGGGAGCAAAACTCTGGTGGAGATGGCTTAGGGGGGAAATGATCTGTGGAAAATTATATGGAAAGAAAAATATAATATGCCTGAGTTAGCAGTAGAAATCTTAAAGCGAAAGGACACCCCCGGAGGATCTTCGGTCTGGGACCTAGCTCGTCTCAACAGGGATCTGGTAGAAAAGCATTCTTACTGGGAGATTAGAGGTGGCGAGGAAGCTAACTTCTGGGAGGATAAATGGCATCAGAAGGAAAGACTAAGCTCCATTCAGGGCCTCCAACAGGTCCGTGAAAGAATTGGAAGAGATAGACCTCTCGTCAGGGACTATTGGAAAGTTAATAACCCAGATGAAAGTTGGAGGACTTGGGTGGATCTGTCGGAGTGGGAAGGAGAGTTCAGCACAGACCACAAAACAGTCTTCAGTAAGGAGGTTGAGTCAAGAAAGATTAAAGCCCGCAATGGCAGGGATATTCTCCGTTGGGGAAATTCTATGAAGGGCTCGTTCACTACTAAGGAGGCCTATTTCCTAACCTCAGAGCAATCTGGAAACGAAGCTAACCCCGACTGGAGAATAGTTTGGGAAAGGAATTGGTGGCCTAAAGTCTCCATATTTATCTGGTTGGCATTAAAAAACAAAATCCTCACCTGGGATCGGATTCAAAGGAAAGGTTTTATTGGCCCTTCGAGATGTTGTCTGTGTAATTCGGTGGGGGAATCCAGAGATCATTTGCTACTTCATTGCCCCTTTGCCAAGACCCTGTGGATAAACACCAAAAGATCTTTTGGTAAACCTGAAAATGCCCCCCGCGAATTCAATGATGTGGTCTTCCAATGGAATAAGGAAGTCTTTCAATGTAAAGTAGTCAGGCGAGCTTGGGACCTCATCTCTGGATTCTCCCTCTGGATGGTCTGGAAGGAGAGGAATCGCAGGATATTCCAGAACTCAGAATGGAGCCGAAAGTCATTTGGGGAAAAGCAATTAAGCTTCTGCGAGAAAAAATCTTGGCGGATAAATGGGTTGGGGAAGATTGGAAGGCCAACCCGATGGAGGAAGAAATCCTGAACAGATTAAATTTAAAATTCGAAATGGTTTTTCATAAGCAGAATCCCCATCATGAGATGCGGTCTAACAGCCCGGATAAATTCTGCTATCCTAAATAAAATTTCATCAAATTGAATTTCGATGGGGCCTCTAAGGGGAACCTGGGCGAAGCTGGCTTTGGTGGTATCTTCAGGGACAACAGTAATCAGGTAAGATGGATTTTTGCTGAGTGGGGGGGGGGAGATGACAAATAATGAGGCAGAGTTTTGGGCTCTGCACCAAGGCTTACGAATTGCGGTCAGAAACGGATACTCCAACCTTGAAATCACAGAGGACTCTCAGATCGCGGTGGAGATGTTGAAAAAACTCTGCAATGGCCGGAATTGGGAAAAAGTCTCGAGTAGTTGGCGATCAGCGGGAATAGTCCAGGAAATAGCAGAGCTCTTGCCTCGCATTGAGTATAAGGTGATAAACCATGTGAGGCGGAAAGGGAACCAGGCGGTTGACTTCCTGGTGAACTGGGGATGCAGAGGCCGCGGCAGCTCGGTGGATGTCCAATGGAGAGCGGTGTGCGGGCATCAGGAATGGTCAGACCTGGAAACCATCATCAAGGCGGATCATGACCAAGCCATAGGTAGAGAAGTGGAGCGCGATGAGCTGGAGCGTCAGAGGGACGTGGAGAGTCCAGCCCATGTAGGCTTATTATGATTAAGAATCCCAGGAGAATGATACCGCTCCTGCGGAGCCTTGGGGAAGGACGGAAGTTAGGACATGCGGTTAAAGATCGTCAGAGAGGCCTGGGTGATGAGATCGGTGATCGTCATGGGAGATCAAATCGAGAAGGTACGCGATCTGAGGAGAATTCTTTGCCTCACATCAACCCAATGGTAGATCCGGACTGGCGTGGTAATGGCGAGTACATGTCAGAGGTTGTAATTAATAATAAATCAAACCAGATGTTTGATAGGAATTGTCATGCTTGCGGGAAAAGATGGCAGGATTCGGGCAGACGGAAGGATAGAAGGAGCAGGCTCCGGGATTCTATAAAAACCCGCATGCAAAGCACCCACCCTCAGAGAATTGTAACTAGTTGCGGCAGCGCGAAAGGCGTCACTGGTTGTCTGAGGGCCTCCTGCATTTCTTTCAGCCGTTATTCGGTGAACGGAATGATGGAAACAAGAAAGAAGGCTCGGCTTGCAAAGGAAGTGGAAGCTGCGCGGACCAAGGTGACTGATAGGAAAGGTAAAGGGATTGCGAAGGAGGAGGTCCCGAACGATGTATTTGAGGTCCCAAACACTTCAGACGAGGGAGGGAGCAGCGACCCGAGTATGAATGCCGAAGAGTGGGAACGGTATGCCATGGGTGTCAGTCTTAGGAGCCGGCGTGGTCGAAGGGTTCCTACGCGCGGGTGTCGGAGGCGGGTCAATCACGATGGCTGCGAGACTGCTCCCAGCCGTGGTCAGAACAGCGCGGCCAGTAAAGCCCGGGGTAGCAAGAAAGAAACCCCTGAGCCGAGCCGTCGTCCTGGCAGGAAGGCCAGGCAAACCTTTGAGCATAAAATCCAGCGGGCAGAACGTGCTTACGTTCAGAACACCAACCCGAAAATCAGGCGCATCATCCAGAATATGGAAGACAAGGCAATTCAGGCCCAATCGGAGTCGGAAATGGAGGATTGGGAGCTGCTGGTTCATGACCCTGGTAATACAAGAGGAAGGATGTCTCTTTTCAAACAATCCCTTCATATGTATTGGGTAATGAAACGGTTGCTGGCCAAAGCTTTGGAGCAGGTGGCCTCTGAAATGGCTGAGATGGCTCAGGGTGTTCCCAACTTGAGGCGTGAACTCCGGATCCTGCAAATCTCCATGGAGATGCAAGGGAAGCAGCTTGAAGAGATTCAACAATTGCTCAAGGCCAGCCAACATAGGAGCTCCAAGGAGGACTCTCCAATCTTTGCTAATGTTGTTGAGTAGTTCTAGTTCTTGTCTCCTTTCTAATGATTTTGCGGTTTTTAGATACTTTAGTCAGCTTCTCTCTTTTTGTAATGGACAGATTATACATGCATATCACTAGAATTAGACCAGGGAAGGACTGTAATGTCTATTTAGCCAGGAAAAAGAGACTTCATGACTTCTTTTTTTGGTATGGTGTTAAAAACTTTAGGTGGATTCTCTACTCGGTTTCCCCTGGTGGGCGGGTAGCTGGTCCACTAATTTTGATGTAATTTTTCTGATATGTTAATAGAAAACGAGATGCACCACCTTTTGCTACAAAAATATATATATATATTATTATAACCAAAGCAATTAATAAACCTAAAAGAGATTATTAATATTATAAACCCAAGGGATTAGTATTATGCCTTGGGGATTAAATAAACCCAGGAGATTAGTATATAAAACCTAGGGGAATAATAAATCCATGGGGATTAATATAAATAGTAGGATTAATATTACAAACCCTAGGATTAATATTAAACACAATATAAAAAAAACCCTAGTATTATAATTCCAATATTAAACTTTAAAATTATAAATATAATATTAAATACAATATTAGAAACAATAATATTAAACCCCAATTTTCTAATGTCACATTATAACGTTGAATAAATTGAAATGAAATGTAACATTGCAACAATCATTATTAGACTCATTATCACATTGAGATAATATTTGACAGAATGCAATGTCAAACAAATTTTTAGAAAAGTGTGACATAAGACCATGGTTTACCATGATTGACAATGGTTGACAATGACTAACAATGGTTTACCATTCTTGACAACAGTTGACCATGGTCGATTTTCATATTAATAACAATCTTTATGTAGGAATATGAATCGTTAGATTAATAAACCCAAGGGATTGATATTATAAGCCCAAGGGCTAAATATTAAAACCCCAAGGGATTATAAACCCATGGGAATAACATTAAATCCAAAGGATTAATATTATAACCACAAGGTAGATAAACACTAAAATAAATATTATAAACCCTAAAATAAACATGGTTAACTATGGTTACTATGGTTGATTTTCATATTGAGACAACCTTTGTCACAATGTGACGTTGGACAATGGTTGATTTTCATATTGAGACAATCTTTGTCACAATGTGACATTGGGTAATGCTTAACCATGATTAACCATGGTCGATGACAATTGATAATGGTTTATCACTGTTGACAAATGTTTACCATTGTTGACCATGATTGACCATGGTTGATAATAGTTCATTTTCATATTGAGACAATATTTGTCACAATGTGACATTGGAACATAATTGACCAAGGTTGACCATGATTATAAACCCAAGAGATTTATATTAAACCCAATGATTAATATTATAAACCCTCTCAATATATCCAATGGTTTACCATCGTTGACCATGGTTGACTATCGCTGACCAAGGTTGATTTTCATATTAAGATAATTTTTGTCATAATATGATGTTGGACCATGGTTGACCATGATTATAAACCCAAGGGATTTATATTAAACCCTATGAATAATATTATAAACCCTATGAATAATATTATACCCTATGTATATGAACCCTTAGATTAATAAACCCAAAGGTGACATCATAAAATCCAGGGAATAATAAACCCAATATGTTAATACTAAAATCCCAAGGGATTATAAACCCAAGTGAATAATATTAAACCCAAGGGATTAATGTTATAAACCAAAGGTAAATAAACACTAAGAAAAATATTATAATCCCTAAGATAAATATTGTAAACCTTAGAATTATCATGGTTGATTTTCATATTAAGACAATCTTTGTCACAATGTGATGTTGCAACATGGTTGACCATGGTTAACCATGGTTGCTTTTCCTTTTCAGACAATCTTTTGTCACAATGCAACATTGGACCATGGTTGATTTTCATACGGAGAAAATCTTTGTCACAATGTGACATTACACCATCATTGAACATGATTATAAACTAATGGGATTTGTATTACGTAAAAGGATAAATATTATAAACCCAATGAATAATATTAAACCCTAAAAATAACAACCCTTAGATTAATAAACCCAAGTGATTGATTATAAACCAGAGGGATTAGTACTAAAAACCTAAGGGAATAATATTAAACCCAAGGTATAAATATTCTAAACCTAAGGTATATAAACCCTAAGATAAATATTATAAACCCTAAAATAAATATGGTTGACCAATGTTTACCATGCTTGTTTGTCATATTGAGATAATATTTGTCACAGTGTGACGTTGGACGATGATTGACCATGGTAGAGGATGGTTGATTTTCATATTGAGACAATCTATGTCACAATGTGACATTGGACCATGGATGACCATCATTGACCATTATTATAACCCAAGCAATTTTATTAAACCATATGATCAATATTATAGATCCTATGAATAGTATTATACCCTTGAAATACGAATCCTTAGATTAATAAGCCCAAGGGATTAATATTATAAACCTAAGGTATATAAACCCTAAAATAATCATGGTTGACTAAAATAAATATGGTTGACTATGGTTGACCATGGTTGACTATAGTTTACTCTAGTTGGGAGTAATATTAAACCCAAGGGATGAATATTATAAACCCAGTTTAATTAATGAAATCCATGAGATTTATATTAAACCCAAGGATTAATATTATGAACCCTAGGAATATGAACCTTAGATTAATAAACCCAAGATCTTGTTATTATAAACCCACCAGAATAATAAACGCAAGGAACCAATACCAAAAACCCAAGGTAATTATAAACCCAAAATATTTTGTTGTTATTTTTAGACATGACTATAATGTAGGCTCACCAATACTTAACTTTCTATATATATAATATATATATATATATATATATATTATATTATATATATATATAATAACTTGAAATACAATCATCTTTTTTAAATATATTTTAACTTTTTTTTGGTTAAAAAGATATATTTTGTTTGTTAAGTGGTGTGAATATTGAGATCAAGTAAATGTTGGTTTAACATAGATGGATTTTTTTCCATATAATTTAGAAGCACTAACCTTAGCATCATGGAGTGCTTTAACAATACACTCCATCATCATCTATTCTATAACATATGGACAATAATATTTTCTTTATTAACAATATAGTTATGACTAAATATTTAGTATACCATCATAATATTATTAAAAAAAAAAAAATCTTAACTATTTTATTAAGAAAAAGTTACATAAAATTGTTAATTATTATTATAAATTTTATACGATTGTGTAGTTTTTCTTTTCTTAATTAGTTATTTTAATTTAAATTTAGAAATTAACTCTAATTATTTTATTTACAAAAATATTAAATTGTAATCTTAATTTTAAAAAATAGAGTTGCTCATAGAGATTTGAATATCATTTTAACCTTTCATAAATTATTAAATTTGTGTTATATAAAATATTATAGGTTAAAATTAAAAAAATACCAATTTAAAAAAAATAAAATAACATAATTTTTTTTTATTTAATTAATAATATTATTTGTAATAAATAACATTATTATTTTAATATGATTTGTATTAATAACCAAATGGCATGCTCTAAATTAAGTTCTCTATCTTTCACTTAAAGGAATATGGGATGAGAGATATTTTATCACGATAATGCCAAAATATGGACCAATTTAGAAGTTTATTGGAACACCTCAAAAAAAATTCCAGACTGCCAAATTTAAATATGCAATCAAAACTAATTTTAAACAACAAGACCAAGATTTCACCAAAAATAAATTAACCAAAATTCCAAAAACACTAAAAAAAATCACTGGATTCTAAGTAAAGTCCGAAACATATAACATTTAGAACAAAGACAAAATATAATATATTCTGTGAAATAAAGAAAATATCATTAAAATAATTCATCCATACCATTATTCAAATAATCTTCCCATAATAATCTCATTTAAATTTAGTTGAAATTGATAATATTTAATCTTAATTATTTTTAATTTAAATAAAAAAAATTAATCAATTTATAATCTATTAATTTTTTTAATAAGAAAAGTTACTCAATTTATAATCTAAAATATTCTAATTTCAACAGTACATCAATAATAATTATTTGATAAATGCCCCAACTTCCAATTACAACATATCTATCAAGAATTTAATCCAAGAGATTGGCTTCTTTATCCGGCTCAAATTACAAAATTAATAAACATTAAAATATTGGATGCCGTGAAATATTATTAAAGACTTTTGGGTTTGCGAAATACATTTATCTTTCGGTTGATTTTTAAATGGAAAAATATAAAAATTGCATTCAGTCGTCTGATTTTGAGTGAAATAAAAAATTTTAGGTATATTTATATTTTTAGATACGTGTGAAATCTATCCTGTTCCACACATCTCCAAAAGAAACTAGGAGAAGAAAACAATACAAGACCATGGGATAGTAAAAAATTCACAATCATAAGATTCGAAACTAAGCTGGGATTACAACGAGGTGCGTAAGTCAAAAATACAATTTTGTAACATTACATTTCAAACTAAGGTGGCGTCCATGCAGCCATGCCTGATTTGGTTAAGTATCATACAGGAATACATCAAGAAAGATATGGAAGTGAATCCCATACATAGAGATGAAATTAGACATTCATATGATGTATAAGCATGTTCCAATTAACATCAAATAAGCATAAACAAAATGTGAACGTGCATTTGTAGCCGTAGTCCCCGTCAAATCTGATTCGTAGTAGTGGTGGGGTTTTGATCAAACAAAAGCGGATCCAACAGTATCGACGGCCTCACTGTGAGCTCCGACCGTCTCGATGCACTTCGACTCCACCACCTCCCACACTTTCCACGGCTGATCGTGCGATAAAAGCGCGAAGATGCGGGAACTGCGGGAGTCGAAGCGCATCGAGACGATCGAAGCTCACAGCAGACGGGCTGCTCTTCACCGGATCCGATGATTGCAAGGTGAAGGTATCGAGTCAAAAAGAGCACCACTTTCTTCTGCAAAAACCCTCTATATATGGACGCCCTTGACGTTTACAACTCTGAAATCTACAAGCCTTTCCCACCAAACGTATCAATAACAAGTCTTTATTGACTACTGCAAGGCTAAACGACCAGAAGGGTTTGAAAAAGATAAGAGGTGTAAAATCTGAGTACAAACGCCAGCCTGTGTCTATGCAACCAAAATTCAAGTTCCCCAACAACCTAGACTTGAATGGTATTCATTTTATTTTCTGAAAGTCTTCATTCACAGAAAATCTTTGGTTGGATACGCGGTTTCCATTTGTAAATGCCCCAGCGTGATAGCTATGTGCTTACTTATGGAACTGCAATCAAAGCTCTTCCATCTTGTCTTTCGTGGATACATTCAGAGGAGGACAAATCGCGCAGTTTGCATGTGAAAATCCCGCAGCATCTATGTTGCAATTACCTTAATTTAATTTAAGGAGAACGAATCGATTCTTGTCCTTCTCAATAGAATGAAATATCTTCAATCATGTGCTGTGCTTCGGCAGAAAACTTAAACCAAATATCTAAGGAGAACAAAGTGAAAATGGCGAGTTTTGCGAATCAAGAGGCACTCTACCAAATGCAATATTAATGACAATATAAATTGGATATATACCTTCCACGGATTTGGTAGGGAACCGAAGTTTTCTTCAATTATATATAGACACATCCCATTTTGGTACCCTGTAGGTATTAAGTATTTTCTTTACTTCTAATTAATGAAAACATAAATCCCATTTTGGTAAGTATTAAGTATTTTCTTTTCTTCAAATTAATGAAAACATAAATAGGGTAATGAAGTAAATTCCCCATATATAAAATAAACCATCAAAATTTAATATATATATATATATATAAATGTAATAAATAATAAAGGGATTTTAAGGAAAGGTTACGTATTTTATAATTATATTTGTTTTATGGTATTATAATGTTTATAAAAATAGGTATTTCATGAATTTTAAAATGATAATATTTTTTAATTAATTTTAGTAATAGAGAGAAAAATAAATTAATAATTTATTTTATTTATCTTCATATTAAAATTATTATTTATTTTACTAAAGTTATATATTTTAGAAAATAAATAAATATTTTATGAGAATTAAGAACATTAATTTTTAAAAATTATATAATTCATGGAATGTAAATATTTTAGCAAAAAATAAATATATCTATATATATATATATATATATATAATATATATATATATATTATATATATATATATAATATTACATGTGATGTTTACAAAACCAATACAAACAACTAATTATGGTCATAGTTGCAATCTCTTTTAATGGGTTTTTAAGAGTAAGATTATTAAACTCTTCACTATTCATTGATAAAGATATGTCGCAAAGAAGGTGTATTAAAAAAATACTAGAATTTTAATGATTGCACTTAGTGTTTACATCTTGTTCAAAATCGCGCATCGAAATCTTTATTAGATATGGTTTTAATAGCAGGTTCACTTTTGGTATGCTTGTATTTTATAGCAAATAAAGTGTAAGAACCTATTCAATGAATTGCAATGTAGCAAAATCACTTGGAACCCATTTGTTAAGAGATTACTTAGAAAATGGTTAAAGTATTTATAAATGGGGTTACATATTTATGGTTTGGTAGCATCAATCATGGATAATTATATTTGATTTTATGATTTTTTATTACATTTAATCATAGCTATTAGGGCTCTTAATGGGTTAATTATACACATTAATTGATTGATTGATAAATGGTTAGAAGAGCTATGAGTTAGGAGATCAATGCTTAAAGGTTGTATTGGTTAATAGTTATGGAAATTTTGCGTTAATGGATTAATGATTAGGGACTGTTTTGGTTAGTGGGTTAGTGGTGAGTGTGCTAATAAATTAGTGGTTGGGGTTATTTTGGATTAGTGCTTTAAAGGGTAATAGATTACCTACTAGAACAAATATATATGTTGAATGGTTTTTAAATGTGGATAGGAACTAAAACACCTATCTCACGATACATTAAAAAAACATAAAAATAAACTAAAAATAACTGTATTATAATAATAATTATTATTTTGTAAATCACAGAATTTTTTATTATCATAATTTCTTCAGGGTACAGAGTTGATACATCTAGTAATATGAAAGGGCCTTGCTGCCTCCCTGGAATATAAGCGAAATCACCCACTATTCTTATTTGAGACAATAAAAAGATCACAAAACAAGTCATTCTAGATATACACAATACAAAATGTAAGTGGAGTCGAGATATACTAGCATACTTAAGAGATTTTAAGAGTCATAAGAAGAAATGGGTGATGGGATCATTACACTCGAACCAGGAGGTGGATTATAATCATTGTCACATTGGAGATTCCCTTCTACATGTGTCAATCTTGCATCAAGCCTATCCATGGAGATACATTGATTCCTCAACATCCTTTTGATGTCCTCAATTGATTCAAACACGTTGTATCTTTCTACTTGTTTGTATTTCAATACGAGAATAAGTAATGTCTCCACCTGCCATTGCCGTGTCACAAAATTGAGGTATTTGTTTTCCATCCCTTAGTGTTACTAGACTCGAGAACCTATCAAGGTACTTCCTCAAGTATCTCAAAGTTAGTGTAAGATTATTTTTTGACCCTCGCCTCAATTTCCAAATTTCTAATTTCACATCAAATCTCAAGCGATAATGCATTAAAATATGACGTAGTCATGTCCTAGACAAAAATGTGTGTCTTGTTTTGTCCCTATGGGCTTATGCATCCACTACCCCACCTACATTACATGTGTTTCTTGGGAGGCAATATGAGAAAGAAATGTTCAAAAATATGAAAATTCAGCAAGCGACCATGACCTAAAGACAATCAAGAGTTTCCCACTAAAACAAAAACACCAGAATATACACATTTACCTTAAACCCAAAGTTTTTACCACAAAAAGGACACCATAATAATTTGATAGAAAAACCACTACTACCCAGCTCCCTGAGGTAATTAAATCCTCCCCCCTTGAAACCTACAACAACCTCAGAAGTCATTTAAAGACAAAGCCATAGACATGTCTAAAACTAAGACATAACACACCTTTTCCCTGCTAAATTGAACCAGGATGACGATGCTATGGGAAAAAACTTTGATAGACAAAACATGAAAAGAAACAAGATTAGGATTGGAATGAAAATTGTCTCCTCAGGATGAGACAAGCTAAACCAACACCTAATTTTCCCTAATTTAATCAGAAACCCCAACACAATATACTTAAATAATCAATTGACATAGACATGAATTAAAAAACTAGGAATAATAACAAGCACATGAGGAAAATCCATGAGGAATCAAACCTAGACAGTCAAACCTATATTTATAGTGGAGATAATTCACCAACTTCCTCCACCAATCCAATTTGTAGCCATAAATTCCCTTCTCGCTTGGAAAAATTACCTGACCACGTGAAATTCTCCAACTCTAAACAAAAACCACATCTCTCTACAATAATCAAGTACACAAATAGTTAATGCTACCTATACATAGGATCCAAGAAGATGTACCAGCAACAAGGAGGACCACTATTGTCCTCACACCTACCTCTACTTCCAACACTTATCACGAGGACTAATGCCAATTCTATCAACCCTCGTCTCCTATTTATGACCATCTATCAGGCCACATGCAGATGCATGCTAGGGGCAAGCCACACCCCTTGTTATTTAATGCACTTCAGGTGGGAAGGGTGGCAGGATCATCCCCCCCAGACCCCCTTTCGGTCTAGATGCTCACCCCATTTGGGAACTTTATTATTATTATTATTATTGTTATTAAAAATGATATACAAGTTAAACATATATACATTTAAAAAAATGTAAGAAGATTAGACACCCCTATAGACAACGTCAATGAGTTAGTGGTTCTATATAACTTAGATTTATATGATTAGTGTAATAGAAAGCCACATAAGGGCTACCATATGAAAAAATATTTTTTTTACACTAACTATTATCCGTAAACTGTTATGGATATTCTACAATAGATTTGATAAATTATACTTAAAAGTTTGAAATGTGCACTATGAAAGTTTATTTCTCCTTAGATTTTGGGATCTGTAAATTACTATTTATTGCGTATGCATGAAAATTATAATTATTCAAAAAAGGAAAACAACGAAATAAAAAATACTGGTGAACCAGAATTGACACAAGATATAGCCTCGGAAACCCTTTTGAGTGAAAACCTAGCTAAAAGGTGAGGGTGCTTTGCTCTCTTCTCCTAATAGAAAAATGATTGCAAGTACAAAGAAGTAAGGAATGTGACTTGTGGGCTATTACAATATACAAATATTGTTTGTGTTCTCT
>APFE030374105.1:0-10805 GCA_000404065.3 Pinus taeda
AACAAAGTTGAATCATCAAGAGAGAGCCCTCTCTGATTGCAGGTGGGCTAGAACCTGCAATCCAAAGATTGGTTTGTGGTTACCTCGGCCGTATCCCTAAACAGGAGCCTAGGGACAACCTGAGTGATAACACCCAGTACATACTGTGTTTATATGTGTGATTGATGTTTCAATGTGTGCATGCGAATGTTTTTTTTTAATTCTGCAAATTGATGATCAATGGTAGAGGAGGTTATGTATTATGCATGCATTCCACAAATAGTGTATAATCAGGATAATCTCTATGAATAAGTTTTATATTATTCAAAATTTCTACAACAAGGACTATAGATGTTGCATTCATAGATGAATATGGAAAGGCTGTGAATCATCAACGAATATGTAAAGTGTTAAATACCAATGATAATAGGTACAATGAATGCAACCTATTTGTGATAGTTGCAAATGCATAGATGTTATTAGGTGTAAATACCAAGTTGCTTGTCAGAAAGGCAAAATTTAACAACAATATTATTTGGTTCCTTGATAGAAATATCAATGAGTCAACTATTGGGAAGACTCTACCAATAAATTCCTTGATAGAAATATCAGTGAGTCAACTCTTTGGAAGACTCTAATAGTAACTCTTCCACGCCAACTGATAGCAAAAAAGGGACAAACGATCACCATGAACGAGTTTTCAGGTATCCTGTTTCTCTTTCACAACAATGTTGCCTTTTTCCATCCAATTGGTTAAGGGCTCCCATTTCCTCCTTTAAAGTAATATGCGAGATATAGATCCATATTCATTAGGATACTCCAAAGCTTCCACTCCTTAGGTCAAATAATATACAACCCTAACTTGCAGTATGTTAAGCTTTACATGGTCAAAATTCAAGTATCTATAGTGAAAAATATTTCCATATTCCCTTTAAAGCATTCCCAATTAAATATAGTGAGTAATGGTATCTCTACATCTACTTTTCAGTTTCAAATCCAGAAAGACAAATTCATACAGTCCCAACTTGCAGTATGTTAAGCTTTACATGGTCTAAATCCAAGTATCTATGTGGAAAAATATTTCTAGATCCCCTTTAAAGCATTCCCTACTCAATCTAGTGAGTAATACTATCTCTACATATACTTACTCTTCAGTTTCAAATCCAAAAAGGAAATTTTAGAGCAAACTCATAACTGACCAACATTCACTAGAGCATGAAAAATTATTAACTTATTATAAAAAAGACTTGTTCATTACCACTAGCTCCAATTACTATAATTCTGATGAATAATTGAGGTAGGAATGGATGAAAATGGACAAAATAGGTGATTTTTATAAGGAAAATGACGTTAAAAGGGGTGATTAAAAGCGACAAATCCAACCTTCATCAACTTCCACAAAGTTTCATCTTACTAAGACCGTGATTTTTCTTTGGACTGTAGTACATATCGACACTGCCTTTTTTTTGTTTTGGAATCTCCATCAAATTGGCTTGTAATTCACTACCACCTCTATCTAAGTAATGAGTTCAATTAAAATAAATAACATCCATAAAACCTCTGTGGGCATATAATTTTTCTTGGGCATGTTTGTAATCTAGAGATTTTTTTTAGGTCATGAAGAGCTTGGTTAATTTTATTCTCAAATTTCATAGTAGTGATATGAATAAGTGAATTAAGTAGATCCAAATATCCATTTGTTTCTTCTAGAAGCAACCTCAATATTCTCTATAATATATTATGAACAAATAGACTTCCTTTCTGACAAGTTATATCAAGCATGTTATTTGATTCCCATTGCATAATTTTACCCTTTATAGTTGTATCATAAAGAAATGGATAGTTGTAAGATGACAAGGAAGAGATATTCATCCACCTTTTAAAGTCTACCAAGATGAACTATTCATTGAATGCATCATTATAAAGAGGAGTTGTGATCAACAAACTCATATTTCTCATTTATATTGTAAGGAAAATAAAGGATTTGCACTCCTTCAACTTTATTATTTTCAGGGTTTTCGTAAACCAAAAGAATGATGAATTGTTGGATAGTAGCTATGAGTCATTAAAACCACTCTTTGTTGTGGTTTTGGAAAGACAAAAGGATATTTTCCTTGACATTCGGAGGTTGGCCTAAGATTAACTTCAATAACTTTTAGAGAGTGTCATAATACAAAAAATAATTGAGAAAAAAACACTAAAATTATTCTCTAATAAGGCGATAATATTTCAAAGGACAACAAAGTTGCCGAAATCCCAATAACCTTTTATCAAGAGATAACAAGGACTCAATTGATTCCATGATTGTTGTATCCACATATTTACTCTAAAACCAAACTTATCATTAGCTCTTAGTACTTGCTAGATCATATGCCCGATCTCGAAATTTATTTATAGGACGATCCTCATATCCATGAATCCATTGTGTCCACAAGAATCACCCTCATATGCTCTGGGGTTATGACTGTACACTAAAACTAAATTTCTACATCCATAAAATTCAACAACCATATAATACATCTCTTGTAACTAAAGCTTAAGCACCAATATTATTGGAAGACATTTCTATTAGGTTTAGAAAACCACCAGTCAAGCTCAATTCCATTCATTCGATGGATGCATACATTTTGCCTCCCGATCTTATTTCCTTATCATCTTCTTTAAATTGAACAGGTAACCAAATCTTCACTCTCATCAAATGGCCATATTTGATCCAACCTCCACACTAATCTCCATTCACCTTACTTCTGCTAGATGTCACGATCACCAATGTCAATCTTCGAAATGTACTACTGATGTGGACTACCATGCCTCTTGATGTTAGATATTATATTTTCTTCAAAAGTGTTACTTTGAGAACAATTCTTACATGTTGTTCTTATATGCCATGATAGTTCTTTTTTGGTATCTACCACAATTTACCTTGCTCTATTTGGATGCTGCAAACCATGCCTTGTTCTTTTCTCCCAAAATTTTATGATCATCACTGGATCTTCAATTTTTCTAGTCAATGTTAAACCCATGAAGTTCATAGGGTACTCTTGATTTAATTATTCTAAGGCTCAAACATGGATCATCTTCACTAACATGGATCACTGATCATTTCCACTGATTTGACATGGCTTATTTATCTTTGTTTGGCCACACCCATTTCGTCCCATATTAATGAAGCTTGTAAAATAGAGATCTACAAGTTGCCTCCAGTTGAAATAATTGATCATTTTGCAAGCTCAACATTCTGAATGTATGCCCTGAAACCTCTCCTACTGGATTGTTTCTATTTTTTCATTCCTTCTTGCTTTGATAATCCTTCTTTTGACATTAATGACAACACATATTCAACATTTATTTGGAAACAACATGTAAGTGTTATCCCCATGCATGATGTTTTAGTCAAAGTGGTGTTGTGATAGGGATAATGGTTCATTTATAGTTGTTCTTAGTCTAAACTATAATGTTTGTTTAAATTGCTAGTATGCTCATATCTTTCAAAGACAATTTGGGATTAAGATAATCATTCATAAGTGCATTTAATGGATATTTGTTGAATGATTATAGAAGGTGGATGTTTGACAAGGCATGTATAAATGTATGATTTGACAAATAATATGATTGAGTTTGTATGCATTATTATTAAATTTTTTGTTTTGTTCCATTACTATTTGGTTAAATAATTCTTCATTTGGTATCCGAGTTAGCTTGGAAGAAGAGTTATAAGAAAAATCCTTGTGAAAGATCTATGTTCCCTACTTGATCTATAAACTATTTTTGATATTCCACTCGATAGTTCATCATAGAAAATCTTACAATATTTGATAATCCTTTATTATGCAGTTTATTAGCTTAGATCTAAAAATAATATTAATAACAAGATGCTCAAAATTATAGAAATAGTCGAAACCAAAATAAAATAAGCAAGCAAGTGAACACACCATCCACATAAATGAACACAAGATATGGCCTTAAAACCCAATATGGGAGAAAACCCAAATAGAAGGTGAGGTCTTTGCTCTTTTCTCTTTTTTCTCAATTATGAAATACAAGTACAAAGAAATAGGCACTCACTGTGTAACCACCAAAGACATTGTGGCCTAAATTGTTGTTATTTGATCTTCTACCTCCTTTAATATGCTTCAACAATCTACTCCTAAATGCTTCATTCAATTATGGAACAATAACAATACCAAAATAATGGACTCCCCTTATCTTCTTAATGGCCCAATATTTAACACAACTTGATAGTATTTTAGGGTTAGGGTTGGGGATTTGCATGCCTCAACACTCAATTAGTGTTAGGGTTTTAGACCCTCTACAATATTCTTGAAATTTCAAACTCGACTAGCCCCACATATGTGAGTAATGGGGGCTGATGTGGCATCCACTCAATAACATGGTGGTGAACAAGTTAGGTCAACCTGTGGGAGGAATAAATTCCACATACAAATTCTAATTGAGATGATTTGTGCACCATGGGAAGCCTTTCAATTTGTGAAGTGACATGGAGAAGCCATGAGCTAAGGTCATAAAATTTTGACCTAAATAAGAGGTGTTTTATGCTTTAAATTGACTCTAGAAGTTTCAAGATCCTAAATCGCCAAATTGGGACATGCCCCTAAAATGGGTCATGCAAGCCAATTTCCCAAATTTTCCACTTATAACATGCTAACATAGTTGACAAATTATATAACGATCCATCCTAAATCACAACTCCCCATTTAGGGAGAATTTTGATCCCTAATTGTTTGTTTTTGTTTTTTTGTAAATTGATTTTAGTTAGTTCAAAATATCATATTACATTAATCTCGCCATCACTCATAAGCATTGTACATTGAAATACATCTACTACCTCCTTGTACTTACTACCTAACCCATACATTAATTCTTTCATTAGTAAAGAACCTAGGAATAAGCATGGATCTCTTTGAGGATCATTTTTTCCTTTTTCCTTACGAACATCTATCCACCTTAAAGAATTGTTAGCAACATATGAAGATGGTACAATAATTGTGTTGTCATTAGTCAAATCCAATTATGGGGGTTTTACATTTGTAGCTGCCTCCTTATCACGATTTGAGTGATATGATTCATGGAAATGTTTGTGTCTGCTTATTTTCAAATCTAGAACCATAGTCGTGTCTCCCACAACTTTGTTTGAGGGGTGGACCCTAACATCCAAAGGATGTGATGGCACTGCATGTAACTGATTTGAAGCTAAAGGACTTGATTCGTCTGAAGGATTTTTTTAGAGTTAAGGGTTTTTTGGCTAGTTCACTGAAGATATCTTAGATTCCTTTGAACCTTTAAGGTTCATCCATCCTTGGGGCTTATTATTAGAAGTCGAAGGAGAAGAGTGCCCTTGGGCAGAAATTATGCAGGTGCCCCGACTGTTGACCAAATCTACACTGGAAAGCCATATTTTAATTATCCAAAAGCTACATAAAATCTAGGCCATTCTAATGGAGAAGGAATTTATCTGTCAGTGGATTAGTGAGTTCTACTTCAACATATGCAAGAAAATATAGAAATACCATTCTCCAGCTTGTCTATGTATACTTTAATGAAGTGGTCGATGAAGTTATCCACTTCAGCTAAAATATATGGATGAAATAGGCGAAGGGGAATATTAGGAAGCCTAACTCCAATGGGTGTGGGAAAAGATGGCATAAAAAGAGGGTTAAAATAATTAAAACAAGGCTTCATGCAAAGCCTAACTTGACCCCAAAACTAGGGAATTTCATAAAAAGTCATATCGTAATCCTGAATATTCTGAAATTTCACCACAAAGAAACCTATTGAGCAAAGGAACAAATCTACATTCGGTGTCCAGGTCTGATGTACCCAATTTTGAAGTGCAATTTCCAATGTCCAAAACCCGTTGAATCAAAAAATAAGAACGTGCAACCAAAAATCCTTGCTATATTCATAGGCAATAGATTTCTCTATAAAAATATTTGGGGTATCATTGACCTTATCCACAATGAAAGCTGGAGCTGAGATTTATTTATGTGCTGAGGGGATGGATCCTAGCTTGAGGGCATCCTTGAATGACTTGGAATTAGAAGTAGAAGGTGCCCCCTCACCAATGGCACCACCATTTAAGTCTATAATGAGAGAGATTGAAGCATCCTTGGTAATGCCATAATCATTGAGTAAATTCCTTTCCTCAAGTTTCCATCCTTCATGAAGAAGAAATATAAAAACAATAGGGATTCCTATCCTTTGTTGAAGTTTGCTAGTAAGTGTAGATACTAGATTTTGCTAATTTTACCTTGATACAAATAATCCTGCCATAAAATGACCTGGCAAAGACCAAAAATTGCAAGACCCCAGGAGTTGCAATTTCATCTTGGAAACTTTTAGGAGATAAATCCCTTATAAATGGTTTCCCCTATTTTACCAGATCTGGAGGTATATATGGTATCTGCAGGTCTTCCCTATGAGGTTGGATTCGTGGGCTAGAACATGATCCATTGCCATGGTTAAAACCCTAAAATTGTCAGATCTTGGAGTAAAATCCATGCCATCATTGTTACACAGTAAAATGTCACTGCCATCATGTTAGTCTCCCTACTGTGCTATAAAACCACATTCACCTAAGCTCATGCTCCCTGAAATGGCTAAGAACCCTCTTTGCCTAAGTTAAATGGATCATCACGTCTGTTAATTAAATAACCGCGCTGACCGGCGGAGGCTAGTGTAACTGCTCCGCTGCCAGCGCGGAAGCACACGTGTTTTCCGCACTGGTCCGATTTTACGGACAGCGCGCCCTCCGCTTGTACCATTGAGTGCTGACCAGACCTCCTCTACAGTTGATCTGCGATGCCAGCGCACCAGCCCAGTTTTGCACCCGCGCTGATCCTGTTTGGGCGAATTTGTTCTAACAGCCAACCTTCCAGATCACTCCAGACTTGGTTGTTAGCATTGTTGAGGTCGCCATCCTTTCTCTGGCATGTCTGTTCGACTGACCATCCACTTATCTTGGGGGAAAGCTCATACTTTACCTATTCATGGAGACTCCTTCTCCTTTATAAGCCTCCTCCATTGCCCATGAGCAGCTAGTTTGGAACATATAGACTTTGATTGAGGAATTCTTAGTGCATTAGTGCTGCTCTTTGCAGGCATTTGGTGTGTTGTGTGAGGATTGCTTGTGAGCTTGAGGAAGGTTATGAGCTTGTTGCCTTGTATGTGAGAGAGAGACCTCTTTGACTTGGGAGATTTGCTTCAAAGGTGAATGCTTGGAAGACATGCTGGCTGGACCCTCTAGAGAAGGACTCAGCGTCAGGACTTCGGTTGTACCTTACTCTATTTTCTGATTAATAAAGATAGATGACTGCTCTTATGGTTCCATTTCCATTTGTCCTATGAATGATTAATGTAAATTGTATCCTTCCTGATTGATACATAGTTGTTTTTAGTAGATTTTACGCCCTGTTTGCCCTCTCTTTGCTTGTGCAGGTGTCCATCCGCGAGGATAGTGGAGGACTATGATCGGCTGGAGCGAAGGAGCGAGAGGACATCTCTTCGACAAACATAGCGTTGGAATCCAAGTAGGTTCCTTTCACCCACTTGTTAATTACAACTAGGAACCTGCAGTGTAGCATTGTTTGATTGTTGCTAGACCCCCTTTGGGCTAGTAGGGATCGCCTCTATCCGTAGAGGGGATTTACCTCTCCAACAATTTGGCGACTCCGCTGGGGACGCTTGCTTGTCTCTTTGTATGTCACCTTTGTTTTGATTTTGATTCTTGCCTCTTTGTCAAAGTTTGGGGATTGGTTTGTTAATTGATTTGTTTCCTGGTTCATCCTGGGAACTCCTTTAATTGCCTTGAAAGCCTGTTGCCTTGGTTTGGGGGTTTTTGGTTCGATTTTATTTGTTTTTCAGCCTCAGCGCAGTTTATTTCGAAACAGACGCGCTGACATCGCATAGTGTCTTCTTTGTTGTCTATGTCATCGCGTGTATACATTTAACAGTCGCGCTGACCTGGTTTTCAGGCCAGTGCCCTTTATCCGTGTCCTTCCGCGCTGACAGCGCAAAGTTGCTACAGACCTTTTTCTGTCATCGCTTTGTTGCTAAGGGGTCACTCGCGCTGATCCTGTAAAACTATATTTTGTCCAAATTGACCTACTGAGCCTCTTGGTTTGGTTGTCCCCTGCTTTTTCCGCTTGGCTTTTGGCTTGATAGTTTTGTTTAAGCTGTGACTCGCTTGCTTGCAAAGCCTCATTCTACGAGAATTCGTTTATTGCCTGTTTTCAGTTTTCGCAAAGCCTTCCTTTTTGCTCTCATCGCTTGGTTTATGTTTCGTCTTGACTTTTTACGATTGCTGAAGTGTGTCAGACCATCGTTTGTCTAGTTGTGGACCCTCATCCTTCAGGTGTTCGCTTTTCTCCATTGATTTCACACTCAAACCCTAGGACATCTAGTGGTCGTGTGTGTCTAGCCTCCCGTTCGGGATCTTGTGTTCTTGGTTGACCGACCGACTTCGTTTTTGTTTTCACGTTTGTTTGGTGGTTGTTGAAAGTGATTGATTGTGTTCCAAGTGGTTTGCTTTCCTCCTTTGAATTCCTCGCTGTCTTGTTGAGCTTAGATTACATAGCTCATAAGCCTTTGTTTTCCTTTGATTTGGGAAACTGGTTTTAGTGACTTGGGAATTGTCTTGTGTGTGCATTGAGTGATTTAGCTTTTCACTTAGTGTTTCTATCTCTCTAATTCATTTTAAGAGAACTTTTATGTCATTGAAAAAGTAGAGCAAACTAGTATCTTTTGCATTAATAGTTGAAAGGAAAAGAACATTTCATTATTTTGTGCTTTCAAAAGAAAAGTTTCGGTTCCTTGCTGTTAGTTGCATTAGGTTGCGTGATTGCTCGAATTCGTTTTGTTTGTTTGAAAGATCCTTAACCCTCTTGTTAACTAGAATTCATCGAACAAAATGATGATCTTTGGCATATAGTTGCATTTAGGTGTCTTTGAGAGATCATACGGTAGGGCTTGAAACTCAAACCTAATTCAAGATCAACTGTAAAATAAACCAAATTTATCTAAAAATGCATTGGAACTTAACGTGAACATCTAGAGGTCTAGGCTAGAGACGTGTTCCAGCGTTGTTAAACCTAGTAGCTTAAAGTTGAGTGGTTGGGTGATTCCTCCACAGTGAAACGATAAGTGCTAGCACGGATTGGGCTCCCACGTACTGTCGCGTATATATGGGGAGACTCCATTAGGCTTGCATCCTTTATCCATAGGAAGCCGAGTCTGCCGCCTTGTAAACCGTAACGCACCGAACACAGCATTCGGGAAGATTGACTGCAGTACGGGAAGTCCCTTGGTTCTCAATATGATTGCCAAGGTGTATAAGCAGTTTTACGGGTGCTTGGTAAACCTTTTGCCTAGAACTTCCCAGAGTAGTCGCTTTTGATCCTTTTCAGACTTCTCTAAAAGAAAAGGTGTAAGTGAGCGTCTTGTCACTTCGTGCTCATTAAACATTCGAAGTAGATAGAGTCATCTTTTCGTCCTTTTCTCGACTCTCGACCAACCCGACTGTTTGTGTCGCAACATCAACTCCAGTTGTGAGTGTGGTCACAGCTTCATCCACTGTCACTTCTACCGCGGGCCCGTCTCGAGGTCCAACGCAGAGTGGTGAACCGTATCCTTCTTCTCGGGTTGTGCACCCTGCAAGTGATGCTCCTCCTGTTCCTGAGCATATGACAAAGGAGGAAGCATTTTATGAATACTTGCGTAATATCTAGAACCTGGATGGTCAAGGTCCGTACTATGATGCTGAGAATCATCGTTTGTACACCTCTCTGCCTCAAACTCCTTTTGATGAGATTTCCGTTCCATTGAACGTGGATTGGGGCACCACCGCATATGGTGGTGGTGTATACTATCCAGGACAAGGACAGAAAGGACCACCTTACCAAGGTCAGCAACCTTACGTGCAGCCTGATTATGGGCAGCAGTTTACAGGTCAAAACTACCCTGGTCAGCAAGGAGGCCCACAAGGACACTCATCAAGGACAACCTTCGGTCTCTAGTGGTCCGGCGTTTACTTATTTTGGGCAACCTTCAGGAAACTTGGGACAACCCAATGCCCAACAAGGTCAACCAGGTACCCAACAAGGCTACCCTTCGGGGCAGCCCTACGGGAACCAGGCACAACCTCACGGGCAACAAGGTCAACCCGTGAACCAGCAAGGAAACCCTTCTGGGCAAGGAGGCCCGTCTTACGTGCAGCAAGGCCAGCCTACCACCTCGCAACCCTCTGGTCACCAGGGACAAACCTTGGTTGCACAGGGGCCACCCCTCACCCAGCAAGCTCGACCTTCTGGACGAGTGAGGCCGCCCCCAATCCAACCGATTCGACCACCTGGCCAGACGGCTCAAAATGTAGGCGGGTATCAATCCCGACCTCCTCTTACAGGTGGGTTCCAATCCCAGCATTCATATCAAGGTGGGTATCAATCCCGACCTCCGTATTCAGGTGGGCACCAATCCCAACCTCCTTACTCGGGCGGGTATCAATCCCAACCTTCGTACTCAGGCGGGTACCAATCCCAGCCTCCGTACTCTGGCGGGCATCAGGCCCAGCCTCCATATTCGGGTGGGTATCAATCCCAGCCCTTGCATTCTGGTGGATATCAAGTTCCGCCTGTTTCACAGGCCCAGTACGGATACCAGCAGCCCCAAGGACAGAATCCTTACATCCCTTATCAGAATTACCAACAACCGCAGGGTAATCCTCAACCGAATTATCAACAACCTGTTGGTCAATATGGTAACCAATGGGGCGCTGGGGGGCAGAACCAGCAACCTGGTTTCGGGAACAACCC
>APFE030374107.1:12290-52516 GCA_000404065.3 Pinus taeda
AGGATTCTTCGCTCCAATGCGTTGGAAGCACACGCCTTACATGGAGCACCACCTACCTCGAGAGCTTGCTCTATCCCAAGTCAACTCCTCTTCGCCCTGTTGGGACCAGGACACGTCCATGAAGAATTTGGAGCACACTGCTTGTCTAATTGAGCTCATCCACGAATCCCATCATGATATTACCGAGGCCCACCACCTTCGTTCGGCATTCCGAGGATTCATCCACTTGGCTAACTTCGGGGCATGGCTCTGATACCACTAGTAAGGACTCTGGACATCACATATCTCCACAATGGTATGATATTGTCATTCCGAGGATTCATCCACTTGGCTAACTTCGGGGCATGGCTCTGATACCACTAGTAAGGACTCTGGACATCACATATCTCCACAATGGTATGATATTGTTCACTTTGGGCCTAAGCCCTCATGGATTTGCTTTTGGACTTTCCCAAAAAGGCCTCATACCAATGGAGATATTTATCCATCCTTATATACCCATGATCCTCCCCAGTTCTAGTCAATGTGGGACTTTGGTCATATACCCAACAACTTTGACAAGGAAGCAATAATCAAATCAAAACAAGGATGAACTACAAAGAGACAAGCAAGGTCCCCAATGGAGTCGCCAAATTGTTGGAGAGGTAAATCCCCTCTACGGATAGAGGCGATCCCAACTAGCCCAAAGGGGGTCTAGCAACAATCAAACAATGCTACACCGCAGGTTCCTAGTTGTAATTAACAAGTGGGTAAAAGAAACCTACTTGGATTCCAACGCTATTTTTGTCGAAGAGATGATCCTCTCGCTTCTTCACTCCAGCTGATCACAGTCCTCCACTATCCTCGCGGACGGACACCTGCACAAGCAAAGAGAGAACAAACGCAAGCGTAAAATCTACTAAAAACAACTATGTATCAGTCAGGAAGGATACAATTTACATTAATCATTCATAGGACAAATGGAAATGGAACCATAAGAGTAGTCATCTATCTTTATTAATCAGACAATAGAGTAAGGTACAACCGAAGTCCTGACGTTGAGTCCTTCTCTAGAGGGTCCAGCCAGCATGTCTTCCAAGCATTCACCTTTGAGGTAGATCTCCCAAGTCAAAGAGGTCTCTCTCTCACATACGAGGCAACAAACTCATAACCTTCCTCAAGCTCAAAAGCAATCCTCACACAACACACCAAATGCCTACAAAGAGCAGCACTAATGCACTAAGAATTCCTCTATCAAAGTCTATATGTTCCAAACTAGCTGCTCATGGGCAATGGAGGAGGCTTATAAAGGAGAAGGAGTCTCCATGAATAGGTAAAGGATGAGCTTTCCCCCAAGATAAGTGGATGATCAGTCGAACAGATATGCCAGAGAAAGGATGGCGACCTCAACAATGCTAACAGCCAAGTCTGGAGTCATCTGGAAGGCTGGCTGTTAGAACAAACTCGCCTAAACAGGATCAGCACGGGTGAAAAACTGGGCTGGCGCGCTGGCATCGCAAATCTATTATAGAAGAGGTCTGGTCAGCGCACAATGATACTAACGGAGGGTGCGCTGTCCGTGAAATTGGACCAGTGCGGAAAACGCGTGTGCTTCCGCGCTGACAGCGCAGCAATTCCATTATCCTTCACCAGTCAGCGCGGTTATTTAATGAACAGTCGCGATGATTCAAATAACTTAGGCAAAGAGGGTTTTTAAGCCATTTCAGAGGGCATAGTCAAGGTGAATGTGACTTTATGACACAGTAGGGAGACTGACAAGGTGACAATGACATTTTACTGTGTAACAGTCTTGTTGTTTGATTTGTAAACTTTAGACGGAGCCTGAAGTACGGCCATATAGCCTTCGAAATGCTATTTCTCTGCATTAGCAAAGTAGATCAACGCCACTTCAGTCCATCTCCAGTTTGGTTTACGAACTGAACGGCTTGGAACTTTCCTTGTTTCTTGGTTGTTTCTTGGTTTTTCCTGCTTTGTTAGCCTTCTGGGTTGAGCTCTTGTGCTGCTTCTCGTCCCTTGGTGTACCTGGATACTGTTGGCCTAGCTTTGGCTTGTTTGGTTTTTATTTTTGCATAGCAAACTTGACTGACACGCTTTTATAGTGTTACAGTTGCGCCAATTGGCGCAAGTTGCTCATTGACAACCCGTGCCAATCCCTAAAAGGTGCTAGTTTCAGCCTGACAGTCACACCAGGCCTGGGAACTGTTAAAGTTTGCTTGGTTTTAAGCCTTCTGAGCTTGGTCTTTGTTTTTGGATACATTTTCGACAATTTTTTTTGAGAAATTCTTAATTTGATTTCCTTTGGTCATTACTTGGAGGTTTGTCTCAGTCTTTTCACAATTTTGCATCTTTTTGCTTTTGTATATGAGTGTTAATCGCCTTTGAGTGTTTTTATTTTTTGATCTTTGGAACTCTCATCCAATTTTATTGATTTCCACTTGATTGGTTCTTAGATTACATTAGAATCATCTTGTGTTTGAGAATTCTCTTGCATAGATCACACTTGCAAAATTAGAATTCTCATTTTCAGAATATGAATGAAAAATGTGCATAGATTACATTTGGATACTTTTCAAGTGAATTGTGCATAGATTACAATTGCATAGTTTACATTCTGAAAAAATCAATCGTAGATTTAGATCAATTTTTTTTTTATTTGAATCTACATATTTTTATGCTTGTTTTAAACATGCAAAAATAAAACATTAAAACTGTTTTGGAATTGATTTGCATTAGTTTTTCTTGATGAAATAGTGCATTAGAGAATTTGTTATATTTTCTCTTAGTGATCAATTTTTTGCATTGTTGGAAGTGAATGGAAACTCTCTCCTTACTTTAGTTAGCATTCATCGAATGAAATGATATATTGTGGCATATCGTTTGCATTTAGGAAATTTTGAGACATTACATACGGTAAGGCCTGAACACTGAAACATAATACAAGATCAACTTTAATGATCTAACTGAATGAATCTAACAACGCATTGGAACATAACGCACACTGTTTAGAGGTCTAGGCTAGAGACGTGATCCAGCGTCGTTAAACCTAGTCACTTTTGTTTCCACTCAAGGTTGGGTGATTCCTCCTTCTGTGACTCAATAGTGGTCTAGTACGGATTTGTGCTCCCACGTACCGTCGAGTATATGGGGAGACCCCACTAGGTTATCATCCTTTATCCATAGGAAGCCGTGTCTGCCGCCTTACGACCCATAACGCATTGAACACAGCATTCGGGAAGATTGACTATCGTACGAAAAGTCCTTGGTTTTCATACGATTGCCAAGGTGTATACGCAGTTTTACGGATTGTCTGGTAAACCTTTTGCCTAGTTCTCTAGATTAGTCACTTTTGATCCTTTTCGGACTCCCTAAAAGAAAAGGCTCATCTGAGCATTTGTCACTTCTGGCTCATTAAACATTCGAAGGCGACTAGAGTCATATTTTTGTCCTTTTCTCGACTCTTTAAAGATGAAAAGGTCAAGTTATGTCCTTGTGTCTTAAAATTGATTCGCCCACAATCACACGCCCTGTTAGATTCTGTTTGTTGGCCATTTGATTGTGTCTCTTGACTCTTTTTTAGCCCCGTGTGCAATTTTCAGTTTGATGGAAACTTTTCTAGAGTTCACCAACCCAGGCATCCCCTCTGAAGTGAATCCTGGTCATTTTCCTCCTTTTGGGAATGTTGGTGCTCCTTACATGGCAACGTTGTCCCTTCGTGGGTTAATTGTTGGGTTGCCTGTTTGGTTGTTTTTTACCTCTGTGATCCCTAATGTCTTAACTACTGGTCAATCAGTTCCTCCACCCGAACAACATCATGTTGATTCCAAGGTGGACCTCTCCCCTTCTTCGCCTGTTTCTACGTCCTCATCTTCTACTTCGCCTGGTGAAAGTCTGGATTCAAGTAACCAGGTGGCTAAGAAGAAGAAGAAGAAGACGAAGAAGAAGTCTCATAAGCAAGAGGCTAAAAGTGCAACTCCTACCCTGAGTACATCTCAGGTCGGGCCACCTTCTGCTCCTTCGCGGAAGGTCAAGTTTCCTTGTAAATTGTGCAAGGATGACCATCTTCTTTGTGATTTTCCTGGCCTTCCCAAGATCTTAGAAGTATGGTCTCGTGATCCAGCCTGCCCCTCATTGTCCTTTGAAGCTCATGGTGATGCTACCCTACCAACTGGCAATGGTAAGAAGAACAAGAAGATCTGATTCCCCTGTAGGCTATGTGATGGCAACCATCTCCTTCACCTTTGTCCACTCACGGATAAAGCTTCTGATGTCTTGGAAAGTCTTACAACTTCTTCACCCCAAATTCTTGTTGGTTATCAAAGGCTCTCTTTAGACCCTCTCCCTATCGACAAAGAGATTGGCTTAGATTCTTCTCTAGTCCATCCTCCTCTTTCTAAACCTGGCTGTGCTAAGCCTGTTCCAGACCAACCATTGGTCGACAAGAGTGTCGACTCGGGTTCACCGCCTGTTGATCACTCTGCTTCAGAAGAGCATCATGCTCACATTCTCCTTGTCTCGTCAGATTCTCCAGAGTCCGAAAACGACTCTCCTATCCTAGCTGGTCCCGAGAGTCCTCCTTCAGAGCAGGGGGGCAATCATACGATTACATCACCAAGTAGTTCAGTCGTTTCCTTCGACTGGGGCTACCTGACTGCTTTCCGCCTTCCATCCCATGTGCCTTTCCAGATTACAGTACATGCTTATGATAAGGCAGTACCTGGCACTGTCTTGGATGAGGGTGCATCTGCCAGTCTTATGCCTTCCACTACTTGGCAAGCTTTGGGCTCCCCATAGCTTGTGCCGGTCGCATAGAATCTGATGGAATTTGACGGAGGAACTAGTCAACCATTAGGGATCCTTCCGAAGTTCCCTATTACTTTGGTAGGCAAAACCGTCTATATAGACGTACTGGTTACCCAAGGTGCTTTAGATTTCAGTCTTCACCTTGGCCATGACTATGTTTATGCCATGGGGGCCCTTGTTTCTTCACTTTTCCGTGTGGTTTGCTTTCCACACGACGGAAGAATTGTGACTATAGATCAATTATCATTCTTTAGTCGCCCGGTGCCTCCTGTGCAGTTGTCATCCCCTCCTGGTTTTTATCCACCGGTTGTATCTACCCCACCGCAGGTCAACTACATGGCTACTTATCCCGTGCCTGTATCCAGTGATGTTGCCATCTTGCATAGTGTCCTGGGGGCATTGGGTCCTGACTTCCGAGATGTTGTCCTTCCACCGGGAGTGGCACTCTTGGAAGCCACAACTTCTTTTCATTATGATGAAGTTCCTATCCGAGCATAGTTCCTGATCTTTTGTCAAGCTTGTTAAAAATGAAACAAATTGTTATGAGGATATTTCTTTTACTGTGTCAAGCTCATTAAAAAATGAAACAACTCCCTTTCCAAATCGAGTCTTTTGGTTAAGATTTTGTAAAATACAAGTCGAGTCTTTCCAAGATCTCGAAAGTGAACCTTCATTCCATCCACTTTGTTGAATGCAATGAAGCTTGGGGGGGCATGTACCTCATTTTGCGTCATTAAGTTGGGGGCATGCGAACTTATAACAAGCATAGTTTTCCATTTCAAGCTTGTGTAAACATGAAACCGAATCCAAGCAAAGTTCTCCATGGTTCAAGCTTGTGTAAAAATGAACCCATACCCATTTTACATCTCGTGATTGTTGTCTTTATCCTCTAAATTATGCTAGATGAGCCTTGGTTGTTTCATTCCATTGCTACCATCTCTTTGGCTGATCATATGCTTTCACTTGCTTGTTTTCCTTTCCTGAGGGACCACAGTTAAGAGTGATTTTGTTAGCCAGCCTCTTGACCATTACATGTTTTGAGCAGTTCCACCATTGCCGGAACCAGTTGCTACCCTTTATACCACTCGTTCCTCTAGGACGAGTCACCTTTAAGCTCTTTTTTGACTCGTAAAATATGAAAAGATCGCCGAGTATTTTTTCCCTTTTTGACTCGTTAAAGAGAATAAAAATGGAGGTTTGCTTTTAGCTCTTTTCTGATCGTTTAAATATGAAAAGATTGCCGAGTTATTCCTCTTGACTCGTTGAACATAAATAAGAGTCGGTTGCCTTTAAGCTCTTTTCTGACTGTGTAAAGACGAAAAGATCATCGGGCCCTTGTCGTTTCAGGCTCGTTAATGGTTACGAAATGACGTGATTTCGGTAGCTTTTTTACCTTTACAGGTCGAAGTCACTAATCATGAAAAGTAATCCTCGATCGTAATTGTCGGGCGGTTCTTTCGAGCATTGTTTTATACTTTTTCGAGCTCGAGAGACACAACCTTACGAAAAAGGACACCCCTGGAGTTTACTTTTCTGTTGTATTTTCAAACTCTCTAAACATGAAAAGACGTCGAGTTCTTCCTCTGTCAGACTCGTTAAAACTTGATGACATTAGATTCCGTCGAAATGACGCTTTACAAGCATATGCTATCCCCGCCAAGCTTGTTAATAAAAATAACTGGGGTACTTTCCAGAAATGGTGGGGAAAATGGAACCACAATTATTGTCATGTCTGCAGTATGTCGCTCTTGCACATGGCACTTTTCTGCATTCATGTATCAGTGGGGACATCTCATCTTGTTTTTACACTTGCCTCCGTGGGTTTGAGTTTTCATGTTTGACCTCTCATCTACTCATTGCCCTGTCACCATGACCCCTGACCATTTGATGTCAAATACTGCCAAGTCCATTATCGTGCCGCCAATATGTTCAAGAGAAGTTGACCTCTACAGAATACTCAACCTCCCTCTGATACCTCACATAATTTTGATTCACAAACATCTTATCCTTCTCTGTCTCATGTCGATGATGTGGGAAACATTATGGCCCACCTTTGATTAAGGTCACTTCCTGTCAACTTCAGCGCAAAATTGTTATGGAGGTAAATCCCCTCTGCAGACAGAGGCGATCCCTACTAGCCCAAATGGGGTCTAGCAACAATCAAACAATGTTAACACACAGGTTCCTAATTGCAAATAAAAGACCAATGATGAGATCCTACCTAGAATCCAACGCTAGTACTTGTAGAAGAGTCATCGCTCCCGTTCCATTGCTCCGGCTGGTCACAATCCCCATGATCCTTGTGAACGGACACCTGCACATACAAAGAACGACACAAATTCAAGCATAAAATCCAATAGATGCAACTATATATCAGTCCAAAAGGATATAACTTAATCATCATTATAAAGACAATAAGAGTGGAAACATAATGATATTCGTCTATTATTATTGATAAATAAAGAAGAATACAACCATAGTTCTGATGTCAAATCCTCCTTTGGCTGGGTGATCAGCATGCTGCACATGCCTTGCAAAGCTTGTTGGGAATGGGGAACAAGACTCTCTCTCCTTGGTTACTTGGACAAGAATCTCCTCACTTTAGATTTAGCCTTATGGGGATGAAGAAGGCTTCTTGTAGCATGAGCTTAGCAATTCTCAGACCTTGGGACTTAGAATTTTGAAACTTGGAGACTAGAACTACTAACTAGCTTGTCAAAGGCAAAAGAACAAGCTTTTATAGATAGAAGAGAAGGAGTTAGGATCATCCACAAGATTCATGGGATTGGCTTTATCACTAAGAAGCTTCAATGAGAGGTGGAGAACTACTTCCCTTCTATGGAGATTCGAGGCCCAACTGAACGAACTCAAGATGGAATCAGTTCATGAATAGGTTAGGAAGAACCTTCGTAAGTTTTTTTGTTAAAAACTTTACCCAACTGGGCTGGCGCGCCCTCTTTGGAGGATTTCCCCCATTGGCGTGAGTGATACACAGTGGAACCGCGCCAATGGGAAAAGGGCTATTTTTATGGGTATTTTGCAGAAGGTGTCTTGAGGGCATAGGAAGTACATACTCAAGGGGATACAATGCAAGTTTTTTTAGGTTATGTCACTTCTCACAGGTCTCAGAATAAGTCCTCCAATGTGCGGGAAAAGGGGTAACAGGGACAGTGACAAATTACTGTGTAACAAGTATAAATCATGGGATGCACCCCTTTCAGTTCTTTATAGTTCCAAGCAAAGGCATCTAAGTGCTCGCTCAGCATCTTGCATAATTTCTCTTCCTGATTGGCCGGGAGAGAGGGGTTAATCTTCAAGGTTCTAGATGGGCCAAATTGTAGAACTTTGACATGGGCAGGACTTGGGTCCACTGAGCTAAACTCAGTCCAAGGACTACTCTCATATTCGTTCACTAGCTCATCAAGGGGCATGGTATTTGGGGGTTGGTTCTAAAGGATTCGTTCAATGAATTCATCTTCATCAGGTTTCCCCCCTCCTATAACAACATCTAGGGTACTATTGATGGTGTTGGACCCGCTAGCATTTAGGGGATCTCCCCAATATGAAGTCCCAACTAGACCTCACATAGTTTGGTGCAGAAGTCCCATCCGGTAAAATGGCCTCGATTGCCATTTACTTAGATATTGCCATGGCTCTGGCTTTTAGCACATGAGATTTTTACACTAGTATCTTCAAACAACAAGTTACGTGTGTGTTGTGTAGGTAAATCCCCTCTACAGATAGAGGTGATCCCACTAGCCTAAATGGGGTCTAGCAACAATCAAACAACGCTAACACACAGGTTCCTAATTGCAAATTAAAGACCGAGGATGAGGGCCTACCTCGAATTCAACACTAGTATTTGTAGAAGAGTCGTTGCTCCCGTTCTTTCGCTTCAGCTGGTCACAATCCCCAGGATCCTCGTGAACGGACACCTGCACATGCAAAGAATGACACAAAAACAAGCATAAAATCCAAGAGATGCAACTATATATCAGTCAGAAAGGAAATAACTCAAACATCATTATAAAGACAATAAGAGTGGAACCATAATGATAGTCGTCTATTATTATTGATAAACAAAGAAGAATACAACCAAGTTCTGACGTCAAATCCTCCTTTGGCTGGGTGATCAGCAACACATGCCTTGCAAAGCTTGTTGGGAATGGGGAACAAGCCTCTCTCTCCTTGGTTACTTGGACAAGGATCTCCTCATTAAAGATATAGCCTTATGGGGATGAAAAAGGCCTCTTGTAGCATGAGCTTAGCAATTCTCAGACTTTGGGACTTAGAATTTTGGAGCTTGAAGAGTAGAATTACTAACTAGATTGTCAAAGGCAAAGAGACAAGCTTATATAGAGAGAGGAGAAGGACATAAGGTCATCCACAAGATTCATGGGATTGTCCTTATCATCAGGAAGCTTCCATGAGAGGTGGAGAACTACTTCCCTTCTATGGAGATTCGAAGCCCAACTGAACTAACTCAAACTGGAATCAGTTCATGAATAGGTTAGGAAGAACCTTCGCAAGTTGGTTTGTTAAAAACTTTACCCAACTTGGTTGGCACGAGTGCAACTCTGAGACAGAGCGCCATCTGGCACGCCCTCTTTGGAGGATTTCCCCCATTGGCACGAGTGATACACTGTGGAACAATGCCAATGGAAAAAGGGCTATTTTATGGGTATTTTGCAGAAGGTGTCTTCAGGGCATATGAAATACATACTCAAGGGGATACAATGCAAGTGTTTTCAAGTTATGTCACTTCTCACAGGTCCCGGAATAAGTCCTCCAATGTGTGGTAGAAGGGGTAACAAGGATGGTGACAAATTAATGTGTAACAGATGCCCCCTAAAGCATGAGGCCCGGGAGAGAGAGGGGTGAAATGCTTTACAAGAACATGGCCAACTGAAAACACCGCCGTCGGAGAACCTGCATGAAGAAGTACAACTGATATCTCAAGTACATGATGTATGTGGTATGGGCGCAGCCATCGATAGCAGAGTACATAAAAATCTGGATCCAAGGTATGGATGTAGCCATCCAGTGAGGATCAATAAACAGACTCAGGCATGGTCGCAGCCATCTAGTGAATGAGTCATGTAATGATCATAATAATCCACAAAATCGCAACCTGGATCTCAACAGACAAAGTCCAGGGTCTTGTGCTCCATCTCGACCTGAACAAAGTACAGGTTCAAGCATGCAAATATGGGATTCGAAGTCGTACATGCAAGAACATTGTCTGATTACCAGTCAATGATGAAAACTGTTAACAGACGTGAGAGGTACCATCAATAATGACAATGGTCCTCAAGGTACTATAGGTACAATCTACGGCGTGCGAATCAGTGAGTCGGCGTCGAACACCCGTAGAATCATTCGATCGGAGGTCAATGATGAAAACCTCGTGTCGAACACGAAGAACCTGCCATTGAGGCATGCAGGCTCCAAGGCACCTAAAGGGAGTCTCTAAGTCAACTTCCTGGAGAATGAGCTGAAGTCGACAGGAAGCGATCTTGATTGAAGGTAGGCCATAATGTTTCCCACATCATCAACACGAGACAGAGAAGGATAATATGTTTTGTGTGAGGTATTAGAGGGAGGTTGAGTATTCTGCAAAGGTCAACCTCTCTTGAACATATCGGCGGCACAACAGTGGACTTGGCAGTATTTGACATCAAATGATCAGGGGTCATGGTGACAGGGCAATGAGCAAATGAGAGGTCAAACAGGATAACCCAAACCCACGAAGGCAAGTGTAAAAACAAGATGAGATGTCCCCACCCAAACACGAATGCAAACAAGTGCCATGTTCAAGAGCGACATACTGCGAACATGACAATAATTGTGGTTCCATTTCCCCACCATTTCTGGTGAGTACCCCGGTTATTTTTTGATGACAATCTTGACGGGTATAACATATGCTTGAGAGGCATCATTTAGACGGAATCCGATTTCATTAAGTTTTAACGAGTCTGACAAAGGAAGAACTCAGCGCCTTTTCATGTTTAGAGAGTTTGAAAAGACAACAGAAAAGGAAACTCCAGGGGTTTCCTTTTTCGTAAAGTTGTGTCTCTCGAGTCCAAAAAAGTATAAAACAATGCTCGAAAGAACCGCCCGATCATTATGACCGAGGAGTACTTTTCATGGGTAGTGATTTCGATCTAAAAAAGTAAAAAAGTGATTGAAACCATGTATTTTCGTAACTGTTAACGAACCTAAAACGACAAGGGTCCGACAATATTTTCGTTTTTTACACGGTCGGAAAAAGGGTTTAAAGACGACCGCCTCTCCTTTACATTTAACGAGTCGAGAGGACCAACTCGGCATTCTTTTCACGTTTAGAGAGTCAGAAAAGAGAAAAAAGGTGACTCCAAAGTGACTTTTTCATGTATTTATCGAGTCCGAAAAAGTATAAAATACAACTCGTTTCGTCGCCTAAGCCGCATAAACACCTGTTGCTGCACAAGAAACCAGTGTAAAATCCATTTTCGACACAAATATACATGAAAATATTCATAAAATGACTTTTAAAACTTATTTGAGGGTCAAAAAGTTATAAAATAGGTGAAAATGGTAAAAAACAAGAATTACTTTTCACTTTTACCTTTTGAGAGCGACATTAGGGCTTTTGGTGTGCGATCTTCAAGCGACGATTGTGACAGATCCAGTTGACCATTTGGAGCACCGTCAGTGCCAAGTAAGAGGTCTCTTCTCCCACTCCATTTTCATCTGTTTCAAATTTTCTTTAGGTCATTTTATTATCCTCCATGGAGGGGATTTCAAAAATGGGGGTTGTGCCCATTGGCACGGGTTTCGGGCACGGACCCGCGCCGATGGGGCAATTTTGCCTAAAGGCTCGCGCCCATTGGTGCAACTATTTTAGAAACAGTCGCGCCAACAGGTGCGCTGATTTTTTGCTAGATTTCTAACAATTTTAACCATTTTTCTCTGCATTTTATATCACACAAGGAACTAATTTAACGTTTTGGGCTTGTGATTGCAGGGAAATACGCGAAAATGGTAATCATATGGAAGGAACGAGAACATGACCAAGTGGACATGTTGGCTTTAGCGGACGAGGACTGTATGGAAGCTCTTAGAGCTTGTGGGCTCAAGAAATATTTCCTACTATCCTATCTACGAGCTCAGCCAGAGCTCTTGCAGTATCTGATCAACCTATGGGACGTACAAGAACAGGTGTTCCAAATACGGGACCAAGTATTGGAATTAGATGTATCTGATGTCTATTTCCTTACTGGATTGTCGCGACAAGGGCCGGTGCCCCGATTGACTGGTAGTAGGCCATCTGGAGAGAAGATGGAAGAGGTGAAGGCTCGAGTTTACCTAGGGGCAAGATATGGGTCGAGTAGCTCGAAAGTGGATATCCCCACTGTCGAGGACCTGACACTTAGAGCTTTACTATTCACCATCACATGAGCTGCGAGGGCATAGGCACCCCACGAAGCCATGAAGAACCACTTGACATTAGCGACAAAGTGCCTTAGCCCGACGATCTTCAATTGGGCGTCAACTGTGACGACCAATATGAAGAGGCAGCTAACCAAAGCCAAGTGTGGCAAGCTGCAACAGTTCAGGTATGGCTCCATCTTGGTGACGTTCTTCTTAGAACGTGTGCTTATCTTCTAGGGCCAAGGGGCCTTTGTTCCTAACCCGGCACCTTGAGAGCCGAGGATGGCTCGATGGGCGGCACTGATGCCGAGAGGGGGTGACGGTCAGCAGATGTCGTTTAGACCTGAGTTTTTCGGTTGGCTTCACTGCCAACTAATTGTGGTGGAGGATTGGCCGTATGCAGGGACAGACTTCACCGGAGACCCTGACCTCCCTCTGCCAGAGGGAGAGGACTGGGACGAGGAGATTGGTATGATCTCATTTTTTGATTTTATGTTTTTATGATGTTTTTTTTAATACACGCTTGTTCTAATATCATTTATATGCATATGCAGATGTTGGCTCAGAGCGTCCAGCTGGCATGTCTCCCATTGCGAGGAGACACCCGGCAGTAGTAGCAGATCCTCAGGAGGAGGGTGGTGATAGAGGGGAGCTTATTCAAAACCTTGAGGCTATCACTCGAGGGATTCCAGATTACGCTTGGCTAGCGGATGTCCTGCTAGCATATCAGAGGCACACGGTGGGGGTGCCGACTCGCATCCACCGGCTCCTGAGACGTTTAGTGCGAGTGGTGACATGCTACCATGAGCACCACCGGGACTAGATATCTAGGCTTTCTTTTCCATGCATATTTTTTGAGAGACATGTTGTCTCCGGATGTACTAAGACAAACATGTATTATTTTTTGATGATGCATGTGGTGCAAACATTTGGGCACACACACACACACACACACACACATATATATATACATATGTTTTATGGTTTATTGTGTTTTATGCTTCTTATGTTATTTTGAATCACATGTTATGCAAATGCCTGTCCAACACATAATTAGCTAATGCATCGGTTAACGTATTAAGTCGTCTTGGAATATGTTGATAAGTAATGAAATCAAAATCCCTTTCTAACAACTTAACATGTAAATACAACCTTAAGATCTGATGGTCTCTGACGGAATAATGCCCGTTGAGCTAGTGGATGACAAGCTGAGAGTCCAAGTTCAAAACCAATGTTCGAATGCCGAGGTTAATCGCCTCAGCTAGTAATTCGATCACCGCACTATACTCAACAACATTGTTCATTGTACAACCTAGACAGACCCTTTGAATGTCTACTAACTCACCATGAGGATCGTAGATCACCCATGCCACAGAGGAAAAATTGCGTGTACTGCAGGAGGCACCATCAACGAAACCAACGTAAGGCGATCCAAACATCTGTCCAAGAAGCAAAAAGACACAATAAGCGGTAATCACGACAACACACCAAGACAAAAACCTGAAAACATGCACACACAACACACTTGCTGAAAGCACATGTATATACAAAAAAGAGAGTGCCTGGACTCATGCATAATATTTTTTCAAATAAAGCCCATTTCGGGGCTTATCCAGGGGATTCCCTTCGTAATCAATAAGCTCATAGGCCCCTTTTTGCAAAACTCTTTTCACAATGTAGGGCCCATGCCACATGGGCTTGAATTTTCCTGCCCCCAGCTTATCATTAGCTTGATCGTAGAGTAGGACCAAGTCTCGCTCAACGAAAGAGCGAGGATGAACAGTGGTATCGAAGTGAGTTTTCACTCGCTTCTTCTGTGCTTCAATAGCTAAGGAGGCTAGTCGATGAGTCTCGTCTAACCATTCCAAGTAAAGAAGGCGCTCTTCTACCAGAGTAGTATCAGGAAGCAATTCGACGGCTAACTTTAATGAAGGAATCTCACACTCAATAGGAAGGGTAGCCTCCAGTCCATAAACCAACTGAAAGGGAGTGAAATCGGTGGCATTCTTCACTGAGGTTCGGTAGGCCCACAAAGCAGAGAACAACATCAAATGCCAGTTGGACTTATGCATGCCAACGGTTCGTTGAAGCATCGTAACTAAGACCTGTTCACGGCTTCCAGTTGACCGTTGGCCTGAGGATAGTATGGAGTCTAACTATCATGCCGTAGGCCCAACTGGGTTATAACCTCGGCCATCATGTGATTACGAAAATGCTTTTCGTGATCAGTGACGATGGCTTGGGGGACTCCGAACCGTGAGATAACATGGTTGAACAAAAACTACGCCGCGGTGTGACTGTCTTCAGACAATGTAGGCATCGCCTTGGCCCATTTCGTGAAATAATCAACAGCAACGATGATGTACCCATGCCCCCTGTCCGAGTGAGGGTTACAGGTCATATAATCGATGCCCCATTTGGCAAAAGGACCGATGGTAACAACGGGGTGCAGCGGAGCAGGGGGTGCACGCATCTTCCATTAGTAAATTTGGCACTCATGACAGGAGCAGACGACAAGAATACAATCCTTGAAAATGGAGGGCCAAAAGTAACCAGCACGGAGGATTTTTTGTGCAGTGGCATCGTCGGACATGTGACCACCACAAGCACCAGAGTGGCAGTCATTTAAAACTCTCTCTGCTTCTTCGAGAGTTAAGCATCAGCGGAGAATAGAATCAATGCCGAGATGGTACAGGGTGTCCCCAACGATGCGATAAGGTTGGGCTTGATGGCGGATCCATCGGTGAGCATCCTTAGATGTCTTGGGACAGAACAAGGACGTCTGTAAGTAGACAATGGTATCCCTGTACCAGGGATCGAGGGTGCTGATGAGGAAGAGAGTTTCATCCGGAATGGAATCCTCTAACTAAGAGGAGGCAGTATGGGATGGCAAAGAACATAACAATCAGTGAAGACAAGCGATTTCTTACACTTGGCAGTAGTGAATTCTAAGTTGAACTCTTGGAGGATGACTATCCACTTTGAGTACTTGCCCCCCAGCAGCTGACGTGACAAGATGTACGTCATTGGGTTGCAATCAGAGATCATTGTCGTAGTACGCAACAAGATGTAATGATGGAAACGTTGGACGACACAAACAGTGGCCAGTGCCAACTTCTCGACATAAGCATATCGAGATTCCGTATCTAACAAATTGTGGCTAAGATAAAAAATGACATGTTCAGTGCCATCATCGTCATCTTGAACAAGAACCATGCCAATGGTGGTATCAGCAGCGGCCAAATAAAACGTGTAATCATGATGGTAATTTGGAGGACGCAACAAAGGGGCGGAAACGAGAAGAGTTTTAAGATGTTCGAAAGACTCTTGAGCTATGGCATCCCATCGAAATGGGGTGTCGTGCTTCAGTAACCACGTGAAACCTTTTGCCACCTCGGCATAATTCAGGATGAATCGTCGTAAAAAGTTTGCTTTACCCTGCAAGCGTTGTAATTTCCGCAAAGAAGCAGGGGGAGGAAGATGCAAAATGGCCTCGACTTTAAGGGGATCCAAATGGATGCCCTCTCGAGAGACGATAAACCTAAGAAGTCTGCCAGACTCCACGCAGAAGACACACTTATGTGGGTTGAGACGAATATGGTAGTGTCGACAACGGAGAAAAATTTCGCGAAGATGTGTCGGATGGTCTTGGTGTTTAGCTGAATGAGCAGGAAGGTCATCCAGGTACGGCTGCATGATGTGCCGAATATCATGAAAAGCATAAGACATCGCGTGCTAGAAGGTGGCACCGGCATTCTTGAGACTGAAAGGGAGCTTTTTATAAGCGAAAGTGCCCCACGGACAGATAAAGGCCGTCTTGTGTTGATCAGCTGGCGTGATATTAATCTGGTTATACCCAGAGAAGCCATCCATAAACGAATATATCTCACTCCCAGCACACTCATCAATGAGTTGGTCAATGAAGGGCGTGGGGTAGTTATCTTTTGGACAGGCACGATTAATATCACGATAATCGACACAGACTCGGATAGTACCCTGCTTTTTATCCACAGGGATGATGTGAGAGACCCAATCTGTGAGTGGGATGGGGTAGATGAAGCCAACTTTAAGAAGCTTCTCGACTTCTGCTTTAATTGCTGCAGCCTTTCGGGGGTGCACAGGGCGTAAATGTTGACGAACAGGTTTGGCTCCTGGATACGTAAGTATCTCATGCACTACGATGCTTGGATCAATGCCGGGCATCCCTTCGTAATACCAGGCAAAGACGTCACGAAACTCGTGAAAAAGACCTATATAGATTTGAATTTCCTCAGGAGTGCAAGTGACTCCTATGTAAATGTGCTCGACAATCCCTGGTTTGACAAAGATGTCGATAGTTTGAGTCTGCGTAATGTTCCCCAAATTCCCTTTAGAGGACACTTGATATACTTGAATGGGTGTCTGAAGGGGTTGTGAAGGGAGACAAGGAGAAAACCGCTCGAGACAAGCCAACGTTTCCCGAAGGGTAGGGAGAAATGAGGAACGATGGTGAAGATTGAACCACGGAGGTTCCTCGAGAGACATGGTCTCTATAATGGCTTCGTCGGAAGGAAATATTTCCTTTAACGGATCTAAAGAGGCACAATCTCCAAGCCAAGGGGAATAGTTGTATAAGTCAAGAGCTCCGCTTAAAGAAGTAGATTCAGCAGGAGGAGCTGATACAACAGCAATTTCGATGTAGTTGAGTTCGGCATGACTCAATGGCATCTCCTCGCCCCACGATTCTATCTGGTCAATGGGGGGAAGGAGCCAAGGATCAGAATGAACCGAAATCATATTGATAGAGGCGCGGTTTGGAGGTGGGAGTGAAAAGACACCCATGAGGGTGGGATATTTGAAGAGCCCAGCTCCCACACTCTCTAAGGGAATTGAGGTATGCTTCACGAAAGGCACATTGCCTTCGGAAGAAGAAGCGAAGAAGCAAAGCTAGTCTACCGTGACAATTTTCCCCTGATGAGGGAACCGAATGACACGAAAGAGGGATGAATCTATGGCATGCATGGCATATGTCAAGCTCCGACCCAAAAGGAGGTTGTAAGTAAGATTTGCATCAACAACCTCAACTTCCACTTCAACGGTCTTCCCTCCCAAAGTAATCAGAAATCGTTGGAGGATACTGTAGGGGCGGGATTCTCTCCCATCAAAGGCTTCCAGTGTCGTGGGAGACTGACTCAAAGTCGGAGACCCAATCACCTTCCAACAAGCAACAGACATAATGCAAGTTAATGCGCCTTCATCAATAACTGTACGATGAATCGTTTTCAAATTGATGATGACTTGAATGAGGAAAGGAATTTCATGAGGTAGTCTTGGCACATGGCTCTCGAGATCAAAGGTGATCAAATCCGAGTCGGCCAGGTCGATGCCACCAATGGCCGATAGCAGGGACTTCCTTTGGGGGGGGAAGCTCTAGAGAACTTATAAAGCGGACATAGCTGACGGAGCCTGAGCTAAGTCCTCAACGATGCTATAGTGCTGTGCAGCACGAGCATTTGGGTTGTAAGATGATCTCCAGAGTACACCTTTAGGGGGGGTCAGATGGGCGTCTCAGTGCTAGGTCTCTCGATGTGGAGTGGACCAGAACTGGATGGAGGAGTGCTTGAGGGGACCTTAGGCTCCTTCCCGGCGAATGACGGATATTCCTTTGCTCGAGTCATAACATGAATGGGAATGGTTCCAGCCATGAACACTTGGGAACCAAAGGGAGAAGAAGACAAGGATGGATTAGCCACCATTTGGGTTTGCTGTGAGGGGAAAGGTTCTTTCAGAACCGCAGGAATCCCAGGAGCACCTTTTAGTAAACGACTAACTTCAGACCGCCTCGGGCAGTCTTTTGTATAATGATCCTCGTCATAGATAAGAAAAGGATACTTTGGTTTACGTTTGGCTCCTTCCTCGGGTGGAGGTTTGGAGGAGTCCTGTTTGGGTTGCTCAGATTTATTCTTTGCTTTCCCCTTTTTCTTTCCTTCGAGGCTTTATCTGCCGTGGTGGACTGCACGGCGTTGACCTTGGAAGTACTTCCAGAATTAGATACACCCTGAGAAGTGTTTTCGTTTGAAGCATTCGATTTTTGCTTCCTAGGGTTCGAGGATGATTTCTTCGACGATGGATTTAAAGAGCCAATAACACCGTCAACAGATGGCTTTGGCGGAGCTTTGGATGTACCGTGTCTCGGGGCATCAAGAAAATACTCATATAAGGTACCTGACTGAGAATAAACTAAGTCGAGGTACTGAGCACGCGCAATAGCTTGCTCTTCAGTTACACAAGCTCCCATAGTAATGTCCCGTGCGATTTTAGGGACAAAGGAGGTTGTGAACCAATCGGTTAGGAGTTGATCAGGAATCCAGAACTTGATCAACCGATGACGCCGTTTCCATTCATGTATATGATCGGAGATGTGTGTGGCCGTGTCCTATTTGAGAGACATAAGGAGATGCGTTCCCGTCTCATACCGAATGGGTAACTGAAAATGAGTTAGGAATGCCATTGCCAACAAATTGAAATTTTGAAAGGACGCACGAGTCAACTCGATGTACCACTTAGCAGCCAAACCGGTGAGAGTCCTTTGGAACAAGCAGAGCCAGATTGAATCATCAAGCCATGAATTTGATGAACACCAAAGGTGATAAGTCATAACATGGGCCTGAGGATCCTCTCCAGTGTGGAGCACTTGAAAGGTATGCTTTTGACAAACAATTTAGTGTCTTTTCAGTAATATTTGTAACCTTTTCTGCATTATGAATTGAAAGAGGTAAAGGATTTTAATAAAATGTGCAAGAATTAACATGGGAAGCTCAATCACTAATAATTGTTGTTTTTCTATACAAGGAGAAGTGGAAGCAAGGAGTTGCCGTCCAAAAGTGAAAAACAGAGGAAGAATAACTGTTATTCCTCCAGAAGGGAACCAGATGCGAATAAGATCGAGTAAGTAAGAGCTGAATAACCCAGGAAAGGAAGGAGGGAACTGATTCGACGAACGCGAGAAAGAAAAGTAAAGGATTAACCGATTGGCGAATCCCTCAGGATATTCGATCCTGAGGGATCGTTTTTTTACTTATCTTTGTTATCTAGATATCTCCGCCATTACTCTTATATAAAGGAACAACATCGTTGAGCAAGGGGACTACTGCTTTTGTAATTTTCGGTTTTAGACAAAACTTTGATCATCAAGTCTCACTGAGACCTGGTTTATTGTACATTTGTTGATGCGTTAATATAAAAGACTTGGCGTTTATTTCATCTTTGCGTCTGGAGTAACCTAAGGCGGTGTGCCATTGGCAGCTAAGGGCCCGGCTCCGAAGGACACTTGCTTTTGTATCATTATACTGTGATTTATGCGTGGTTTGCTTATCTTTATTACTCGGTAGTCTGATATATCTTTCATATGATATGCTATGCTCTGTTATGATCAATGCGTTAATGGTTTTTCTCAGAAAATTCGTGTAATGACTCTGCACCGTGTAATTGGATCTCTTCAGAGTTGAGTCGCGTGTTTTTAGTCTTAAACTAGCTATTTCTGTTACAGAGCATCGGTGTGAATGTTACTGTCATTGGATCCATGTGAAATAACAATTATTGGAACTTGAAAGTAATGTTACTCTGGTTAGAAACATAGTTATATTATCCTTCATTCTCAAATTACTATATTAATGTGAGGCGTGCATATATGGTTGATTATTGTTGTTCTATAATTCATCAATGGGTTCTGTTCCATAAAGTATATTCCATCCAGTTTGCTTGAGGGGAAAAGAATGTTATATCAGAGTGTGAATCAATTGGTTTTGACTCGCAAGATTTAGTTCTTTTGATTGCTGTTCCATTTACTGTTGTTCCATTTCCTTTTTTCTGTTCCATTTACTGCTATTCCATTTCCTTTTTGCCGTTCCATTTTACCTTCTGTCGTTATATTTACTTGCCTTTGTTGTTTTTGTGTGAGAGAAGGTCTAAGGCTGTAGTGAGCCTCAGCAGACGCTGCCTAGCTCCCAGACCTATGGTCCATGCTCTAATTTCCTTTCTATAAGTTTCTAGAGGGATGGGTTATCGCTTCCGTACCCTTGACTGATCAACTGTCTTGTGTGATTCTATATTTTGGAATAATTTAGTTACAGTTTAGCATCTGTTTACTTTTGTATTTTCTGAACTCTATACTACTAAGCATTACTTGGACGAATAGCCTCGGATTGAGTTACTCTTTGCAATAACAAAACGTTCCCGGATTGATTTATTAATGTAGGATAATTAGAGGTGTGAGAGACCCTAGTTATAGCTCTACATTTTGGCACCGTTGCCGAGGAAAGAGTATAGCCATTTGCCCTTTACAGAGTAGTGCGCAAATCCGCTAGGGGGGAGTTGGATTTTAAAAACGGAAGGTAAGAACCTACGTACGGAGCATGTAAAAGCCCTGCTCCACCATCCGCTCTCTTAGCAGAATTGCTGGTTGAATAGGATTTAGTAGTTTTTAGAGTGCATGACTAAGCAGAAAAAGCCAGAAAATAATATCAAACCTCCAACCAAACCCGAAAAAGCCAAAGGGCCGGTGACCCTTGGCCGGACAACCTTCATAGACGAAATCTATAAGAAAACTAAATCTCAGCTATCGGTAGGCCCCAGAAAGATTAATTCTAAATAGCCTACTAGCTCCCTTCAGGCCACATCATCACCATCTGGAGCCTTTGCTGAGGTGCATAGTCAGACTGATGAACAAGACTTTCAAGAAATTGAAAATTCTGTGTCAGAACGACTGTAGGAAGGGAACTTAAGCAACCTTTGTGAAGGAGAAGGGGAAACAGGGGAAATAGGAGAGCCAAGGTCTCCTCTTCGGATAATCCAACCGTTAAATAGCCCAGATAAGGGGAGCGCAGTAAAAATTATTATTGAAGGCACCCCATTCCCGCAGATAGAAATTCCAGATAAGGGAAGTGTTATTAAAACAATCCCTGCCAAGGCCGTTCCTTCTCAACCTAGAAATACCCTCCTAGAAATTCCAGAAGGTTATTGGCATATATTCGATCCTATGGCTCAGAATCAGCCAAATACTCAAACTTCTACATTGAAATATCCTATAGTGGATTCTGTAGCAAATGCACCCATGAAAGTGATCCCTCTTCAACACATCCCTACGTTTCATGGACTTACATCAGAGGACCCCGATGCATTCTTATTTGAATTCGATGTGTTATGTAGGGGATATGATTACACCACTGACCCCCAGAAATTAAAGTTGATCCCCTCCACTTTGAAAGGGGCGACCCTAAGGTGGTTTATGGGTTTAGGTGGTGGAGTCATAAACAACTGGGAACAAATGAAAGAATCTTTCCTAAAGAAATATTAGGATTACTGCAGGTCGAGAGAACTAAAAGATGAAATCTTCCAAATGACAGCTAGACCAAATGAAACTTTAGAAGAATACGTAGAACGTTTCCAGTATAATTTACAAAGATCCCCCTATGCATCACTACCTCTGCCTGATAATGTGTTGAAAACTACATTGATTAGAGGCATGAAAGAACAGTGGATTGAAACATTAAATATCATGGGAAAAGGGGATATTTATCAAGAGAATTTTGCTGACATCATCGATTTATGCATCAGGAGTTCAAGAGGCAGCACAAGGATAAAACCAACAGAATATGATCAGTTTGTCAGGGATAACAAAATATCAACAGAAGGAGTAACACGTGTAGAACTTGGAAATTTATTAGGAAATTTTAAAACTGATATTCTGGGGACATTAACTACACAACTTGATATTGTGCAGGCTAAACAAAAGCAGATGGAGGCAAAACAAAATCTCGCGATTTTCTGCCCCCGATGTAGAAGAAAACATAGCCACAAGGAATGTCCGCTGGATGCAGTTCAAACATGTGCTATCTGTACAAAAGATCACCTTACTGAGAGCTGCCCCTCACTTCCAGGATTGAAGGCAGTATATAAGGAAGCGGAAGAAGAACCAGAGCCAGCATACTTCGTTAACCAGCATCGCCAATGGCAACCTAGGCAATCTGGTATGTTTTAGGACCCAACATATTCTTTCCAGCCTCCGCAGTATAATGCTCAACAATATAGTATGTGGCAAAAACAATCTCCATCCCCATTTCCGAATTGGTCATCACAGCCGTTTCCTTCTCCAAATCCATGGATGAATCAAACAGGCCAATTCGGCTGGCCAAATTTTCCCTACACCCCACCATATTGGCAGAATAACTCATATCCTCCACAATGGATTCCCCCTACTTCCCAAGGTTCACCCTGGCAGACAAATTGACAAAAATTGACATATCAGCCAACAGGAACTATTCCACTCCCTCAACCAACTCTGCCAGCCTTACAACAAAACCCCCAGTCTAATCTGAGACCGCAACTCCCAGCCCAACCCAATCCCAATCCAAATAACAGACCGGTCCAATCCCTCCAAATCATAGAAACATCAGAAATCGGACCTGACCTAAAGGAGTGCAATGATCTTCAGTTAAGATCTAGACGTATAATAGAAACAGAGGGAGACAAAACAATTCACATTGAAGATCAGTTACCAAAAGAAAAACCATTACAACAAAAGGGTGTAAATAAGGAACAGACCCATCATCAAGCAAGTACATCCTCTCCTCCTTTCCCAGAACGATTAATCATACCACGACCGGTGCAATATCCAGACTTTGATATTCTGGGGGAATTACAAAACCTATACATAAGAATTCCATTTCTCCAAGCCATTCAAGACATCCCTATATACGCAAAAACTATAAAATAATTGTGCATAAAAAAATCAAGGAGGAATACAACCACTAATCCAAGAGTCCAAGTAATCGGTACTTTACCTGACCTGTTATCAGGAAAAGAGACACCCATTAAATATGAAGATCCCGGAAATCCAATTGTAACTGTTCAAATCTATGGTCAGACCCTGACTAATGCTTTAGTTGATCTAGGAGCTACACTCAATATTTTGACAACCTCTACCTGCCAAAATCTCGGCATTACATCAGTAGAACCTACTTCTACTTTGCTAGAATTGGCAGACCGATCTGTAGTTCGACCAGAAGGTACTCTATACGATGTCATGGTTTCTGTAGATTCCTCGGAATATCCAACCGATTTCCTGATAATTAATCCAAAAACCCAACTGGATGGACATCCGCTAATTCTAGGAAGACCTTGGCTTGCTACTGCCGATGCTTACATTGGTTGTCGGCAGGGAAACATGACCATAACTAAAGGACCAGACATTAAAAATCTAGTTCTATATCCTCCAGCACAGCCAAGCCTTCCAATGATCAAAACTAACCAGCATCCTGTGTCATACCTTACTAACAATATCAGATCCCCATTGACTGTACAGAAGGCTTTAGATTTTAAAGACCAAACAGAAGATGATGCCATCAATAATTTCATTAGTCAAACTGAATCTAGATCTCACACACAGTGTTTCATGATAGAAGCAACATTTGATAATGAGCTAGAAGAAGATCCTTTGAAAAATGCACATGACCAAACAATACCTGTGACTGTTGTTGCCAACAGTAAAGTAGTGGAAATTGAACCAAGTAAGACCCTAAATATCAATGCCAACCTCACACCGGACCAACAAACAAAGCTCGTCCATCTGTTACGAAAGTATCAAGGAGCATTTGCATGGGATTACCCTGATATGAAAGGGATTGATCCTTAATTATGCACCCACCACATCTATATAGAAAAAGACGCAAGACCTGTTCATCAACCGCAAAGAAGACTCAACCCCATCTAAAAGAGGTTGTAAAAGCCGAACTTCAGAAACTTTTAGATGTTAATTTTATCTATCCTATTTCCGACAGCAAATGGGTCTCTCCCCTAGTGGTGGTACCCAAGAAAAATGGAAATGGAGGATTTGCATGGATTACAGGGAGTTAAATAAAGCCACACAGAAAGATCACTTCCCTTCCCATTCATAGACCAAGTATTGGACACTTTAGCAGGAAAGAAATTCTTTTATTTCTTGGATGGCTTCAGTGGATACAACCAAATTCAAATTGCCCCTAAAGACCAAGATAAAACTACCTTTACTTGTCCTTGGGGAACGTTTGCCTATCGAGTTCTACCCTTCGGCCTATGTAATGCTCCGGCTACATTCCAAAGGGATGTCCTTAGCATCTTTGAAGATTTAATAAATGATGGACTTAAGGTGTACATGGATGACTTTACACCATATGGAGATAACTTTGATCCAGCTTTAGATACTCTAGAAAAAGTCCTACAACGTTGCATCACTACCAGGCTTTGTCTAAGCCACGAAAAATGTTATATGATGATGACAGAAGGGCTCATTCTAGGGCACTATGTTTCAACAACTAACATCCAGGTAGACCCGGCCAAAATCCAAATACTTTTGCTTATCCCCACCCCCACTACTCAAACAGAGGTACGCAGTTTCCTTGGATTTTCTGGGTATTACAGACGATTTATAGAACATTACTCACATATTAATGCACCTCTATATGCTCTAACTGGTAATGTTGATTTCTTGTGGACAGAAAAATGCAACCATGCTTTTAAGGAATTAAAGAAGTTCGTATCAACAGCCCCAATCCTTCGAGGACCAAACTGGAATTTACCATTCCAAATCTCATCTGATGCCTCGGATACAACAATCGGTGCAGTCCTGGGCCAGGAAGAGGATAAAAAACCATATGCTATCTACTATATCAGCAAAAATTTATCCTCTGCCGAATTAAATTATACTGTCACTGAAAAAGAATTCCTAGCTGTAATACATGCTGTTAATAAGTTTAGACATTATATCACAGGCTATCCCGTTATGTTATATACAGATCATTCTGCTATCAAATATTTGGCAAATAAACCTGTTACAAATGCTAGAATAACCAGATGGTTGATCTTATTGCAGGAGTTCGATATCACAATCAAGGATCGACCTGGAAAGGAAAACCCTGTAGCCGATTTTCTCTCACGAATACCAAAATCAATTGAAACAGCAGCAGTGGAAGATCAATTTCCTGATGAACACCTGTTTGCTGTTGCTGTTCGAACACCCTGGTATGCTGATGTCACCAATTACCTTGCAGTAGGTAAGCTACCAAAACACTTAACCCCTCAGGAACGTAAGCAAATTGTTCAGAACAACACTCGATTTTCGTGGATTGGGGGCTATTTGTTCCACACAGGGGCAGACATGAAAATTAGGAGATGTATTCGAGAAGATGAAATTTTCGACATTTTAAAAGCCTGTCATGACGGACCACACAGGGGACACTTTGCTGAAAAGAGAACAACACATAAAGTATTGCAGACAGGATACAATTGGCCTACAATTTTCAAAGATGCGAAAAAATTTGCCCAAGCCTGTGACAGCTGCCAGCAAGCAGGACAACCTGGCCAAGCCGACGAAATGCCTCTGAGACCACAATTAGTCATTGAGCCATTTGAACGATGGGCTCTTGATTTCATTGGACCCATCAATCCATCATCAAATCAGAGAACATACATCTTGGTGGCGACAGACTATGTTACCAAATGGGTCGAGGCCGAATCATTGCCTAGAGCTACAAAAGATTCTGTAATACAATTCTTGTTCCATTTGTTTGTACGTTATGGACTTCGAGAGAAATAATTACAGATGGAGGACCACAATTTGCTGGAAATAAATTAGCTGCAACACTTAACAACTATCAAGTCCAACATAAAATTACCACCACATATCACCCGCAGGCAAATGGGCAAGTAGAAAGTAGCAACAAGGTAATAGAATCAATTTTAACAAAAACAATTGCATCGCATAGGCGTGATTGGGCCGCCCAATTACCTGAAGCACTGTGGGCTTATAGAACCACATGGAGAAGTACCACAGGCTATTCACCCTATCAATTAGTGTTTGGAAAAAAACCTATCTTCCCCATAGAATTCAAAATCCAAACGCTACGAACTACACAGGAAGTAGGCCTAGATCTAAGTGAGGCACAAATCAATCGATTACAGCAGATTAATGAATTGGACGAAATCAGGCTCTCTGCATTACAAAATACAACACTTATTCAACAACAGCAAGCTAAATGGCATGATGCACTTATCAAGAACAAAGTCTTTCACGAAGGAGACTGGGCTCTGTTATATGACTCTCGATTTCAGGACTTCTCGGGGAAACTTCAGACTCGATGGTTAGGACCATACGAAATCCAGAAAGTACATGATAATGGGACCCTTGCTCTGATCACAATTGACGGTTCTGGATATGCATTCAAGGTAAATGGCCACCGAGTTCATCTTTATCGAAAGCCACTCACTCGGGAATCCTTCTGTCAGTAACTACGTCAAGACACTGATATGGAAATTTTAGGAGAGGAAGCGAAATCTTCCTCACCTATAATTTAGTAAGGAATTCATTTTTCCACAACTTGTACATAAAATCTTGTATATATGTTTTCTTGATTTTTCTTTTTTCATTCTAAGTGTTTTTGTTGTTCCTTTTCAAAAGGAACAACACTTGTGTGTTTTTGCTGTTCCTTTTCAAAAGGAACAACACTTGTGAGTTTTTGTTGTTCCTTTTCAAAAGGAACAACACTTGTGTGTTTTTGCTGTTCCTTTTCAAAAGGAACAACATTTGAGTGTTTCTGCTGTCCCTTTTCAAAAGGAACAACACTTGAGAGTTTCTGCTGTTCCTTTTCAAAAGGAACAACACTTGAGTATTTTGTTGTTCCTTTTCAAAAGGAACAACATTCGAGTGTTTCTGTTGTTCCTTTTCAAAAGGAACAACACTTGTGTGATTTTGCTGTTCCTTTTCAAAAGGAACAACACTTGAGTGTTTCTGTTGTTCCTTTTCAAAAGGAAAAACACTTGAGAGTTTTTGCTATTCCTTTTCAAAAGAAACAGCATTCGAGTGTTTCTGCTGTTCCTTTTCAAAAGGAACAACACTTGTGTTTACTTGGCTGTTTCTGCTGTTCCTTTTCAAAAGGAACAACACTTGTGTGTTTCTACTGTTCCTTTTCAAAAGGAACAACACCTGAGTGTGTCTGCTGTTCCTTTTCAAAAGGAACAACATTCGTGATTTTCTGCTATTCCTTTCAAAGAAATGACATCTCAAGCATTTGTTTGCATCGATTCTTCTATGAGGAACACCATCAGCATGTTTTTGCTCTTATTAAGGATGCTTTGCGCCCATGTTCTCCCCAGTCTTTAAGATACAGCTATGGACTTATGCAATGAACATAAATCATGATATACCGAAGTCAGCAGATCATAAATCGCCATCTCTATAAAGCCTAGTATTGATAAGAGGACAAGAGGAGGGACACTAACTTTTCATCTTCATTGTCATTGTCTTATTACCGGCACTCGGGTTGGTGATCTTTATCATGACGATTTCCCTAAAAATCTTTTTTGATTATTACCTAGGAGTAAGAGCAGAGGATTTATATCTGCCTGTTGGGATGATAAGACTTCTTCCACCATTCCCCACTCTTAAGGAGTGCGGAACCACCCTTATGCGTAAATAAATAAGAAAAAGTGCTCTGCAAAAAGAAAAAGAAAATATGAAATTGTCAAATGCAGGATAGGGGATCTCATCAAGAGCCAGCCTACCATGATCATAAGGATGGAAGCGAAGTGGCATTCCCATTACGGCCACCACACAAGGGATATGGTCCAAAGGTACATAAATAAACAAACCTTGGAACAGGGGGTCTCATCACGAGCCGAACTACCCACGTTTCGCACCTACCTTGTGAATGGCATTATGGCTACATGGTTACCAAGCCAGCATAATGGCCTACATTGTGACAAAACACTCTTCAAAATACACACAAAGGATCATGGTTCCGGGGGTGAAATAAACAACTCTACCAAGGTTATGAACACATGTTGGCAGCAGAGCTCTGTTAATGCCATTGAAGTCGTAATGGTTACACAAACAGGTATGATATCAATACTTCTTCGTCTCTTATATCCTTTGAATAGATCATATTTCATGCCCCAATGTATATATCGCATGAATACTCATTACCACCAATCATGGCAACGGAACTGACAATGACCATTGGAAATTTCGTACGCTTGACAGACGTCCCATCCCCTGGCCTCTCATTATATCACGCAGGCTCTTATGTAAAACGCGATCTACCTTTTTGCCTCGATTTCGGTATTTCGTTGTTTTTCTAAAACATGGCATAATTTCATATGCTGTTTCTTTATGACTTGACTTCTGAATGGCTGCTGCTCCTCTATTTGACGGCTAGGGATAGCCTATCAGATCGCGGGGGGGAGATAACCTCATTACTCCATGGATTACGTGTCTGCACACCATTCGGGCAAGATAATGTATGAAGGTATGGCATGGTTTAACGGTATGATAATTCTATTTTACGGAAATTGCCGTCCACGATCCTTTTTTTGTTGCATGCTCTGTGTTATTTTCCAAAATTTGGCAACGATCACCCTCTCTGCGTCTCAAACAGCACAGGCAGTTGTTGTTCCATTAAGAATTCTGAGTGGAATCATGGGGGCAAAGACGGTCCGAAGCAAACCTCAGGAGTTGACAGTCTCCGCTGCTGCCCGCGAGATCCTGGAAAACGCAGGGTGGCTGAATTATTTCAGTCACCTACAAGAATCGAATGAAGCAGTGGCGTTGGAATTCCTGCAAAATTTGCAGGAGAACTACTCCATAGTAAGAGAAAAACGGATAGCGGTCACGGATGATATCATCGCAGAAGTCTCGGGACTACCAGTTGCCGGACCCGTATGGACGCTGAAGAAAGAAAGATTACAAAAGGTTATGGAGATTTTCCAGGATGAGGGCCAAAGCTTGACAGTCAAAGGGAAGGGAGTTCTGCCGGCAACGTTAGGGGAACCCTGGACCGAGTTAGCAAAGATAGTGCAGAGCTACATCACTTGCGAAGGGAGGAAAGACGTGGTAAGACCACATCATCTGAAACTTTTAGCTGTTTTGAAAGGAAAATGTTCTGTAAATCTCCTTGCAATTTTAAATTCGTTATTGCATGATGCGGCCCGAAGCCTGAAAAAGGCATAGCACATAGAAGCAGTCGTTAGCCACCATCGACTGATTCGATTGATAGTGAGCCACAGTCTCACTCAACAACAGAGCAGCTGGGAGGAACTTATCGCAATGGTCAAGGGGGGATTGGCTGCACCACCCCCAAAACCTAAACATTCCTCCAGCACGTCGGAACGATCAGAGAAACACAGGGAATTGGCAGTGGAAAGACATGTTGCTCCAAAACGAAAACAATCCTCTAATACACCAGAACGACCAGAGGAACCCAGAGAATTGGCAACAGAGAAACACGTTGTTGGTACACCCGAACAACCTGAGAGACCAAGGAAATCAGCCCGGCTGGCCCAGATATGTGGAAGGCTGGAAAAGATCTAGGGAACCACTACCCAGCCAATCGAGATTACAGACGAACCTCCAGAACCAGAAGGAGGACCCTCCGAAGAAAATGCTGAGCAATCAGGGGTCGAGGCTGAGCATCCTGGAGGAGGAATTGAGGAAGGGGACGAGCACTCTAGGACAGAAACAGAAGCTGAACACTCCAAGGCAGCCACCAAGCAGGTCAATCAAGAAGAGGAAGTAGTACAGCCAGGAGGTAGCCCGCTGCAGGACCCTGTGGGTGAGGAGGAATTGGCAGCAGTCCTGGCCAATATGGGGGAGTATGGCCAACCCTCCAGCACAACAGGCATCCCTGACGGACCCTCGGAGGAAGACATACCTGAGAAAGCGCGTGCAGAAAAGGCAGGAGAAGAAAACCTGCCCGTTTATGATGATGAAATAGGAGACACCAATGAGGAACAATCTGTTCCCAAGACACCAGAAGAAATTTCAGATGGGGAAGGAGCAGATTTAGGGGCTAGTCAGAAACCCTCTGTCGAAGCAATAGAAATTAAGAAATTAAGGAGGAAACAACAGAGGTTGCTGGGCACTATAGCCAAGCTCCGAAAGCAAATTCGAATTCTAAAAGCCAACTTGAGGATAAAAAGGACCGCAAGGAAAAGAAAGAGGGCCACTGCAGTAAAATCTCGGAGGACAAGAAGACGACAGACCTATAGCCGTTCTATTAGTCGAAACCCCATTAGGAGACCTACTGCCGAAGAACAGACTGCTGTTCCAAATGGCATTGAAGAACAGGTTGCTGTTCCAAATGACATTGAAGAACAGACTGCTGTTCCAAATATCGTTGAGGGACAGACTGCTATTCCATCTGACCCTGAGGAACGAATGGACATTCCAATTGAGGTAAAGGAATAGCAAGAGTCTCTGACGACAGGGGGACCACAACAACCTTTTATTCGTGTTAAGAAAGAAAAAGAGAGCAAGGAGACCCAAACAGAAGCACCACCCTCAGGGGTAATTCGGGTTCTAAACTCTAAGCAGCGTAATAAAAAGGTCCAGGTCAAATTCCCAGCCTCTACGGCTTTATGGAAAAAGGATCCAAAACAAGGACCTTGCACAAAATGATGAAGCAAGCTCAGCAAGAAGCTGAACAGATGAGAGAACAAACAGTCCCTCGGGAGAAATACGAAGAGCTACAACAGCAACTTCGGGATATTAGTCAGTCCAAGAGCCAGGCCTTCGAAGGATGGCAAAAGGAGCAAGAAAAGGTTGCTAAGGTAACTCATCCATTAGATAGTGTTATTAAGCAGATGGACACTGTGTGTTCCTTGTATAATGATGTTTTGACCTGTAGGGCCCCTGCTAAAAATTATGCTTTATTTTTGCTTGAACGATATTTGCGATTGAAAATAAAAGCCGTTAGGGCAAGTGCCCCTATCCACATCAATAATGTTAATGATTTTATAGATTGTTGCAAGCATTATGGAATTAAGGTTCAAATATTATTGTGCGAATTTTACTTGCACAACCTCGTGCTAGACCAGGAAACTGATTTAAATCCTGGCCCTTTTGTTGGCGATATACAATTCCAAGCCTTCATCTCATTTGGGGTTAATCAGCTGAAATGGCTCAGAGCTTATAACACCTTTCAGAGACAAGAGAATAGCCTAGACTTATGGGTGCGAGCCGAGCCTAGAGACCCAGTGACGCTATGGAGAGAGCATAGGAGCCTTATGAGGATCCCGGGTGTCATCAAGATATTAGGACCTGTTACACAGTAATTTGTCACCGTTGGTCGCCGTCCTGTTACCCTTGTTTTCGTACATTGGAGGATATATTCTGGGACCTGTGAGCAGTGACATAACCTAAAAACATTTGCATTATGTTCCCCTGAGTATGTACTTCATTTTCCCTGAAGACACCTTCTGCAAATTATCCCTGAAAAGTGCCATTTTTCCATTGGCGCAGGTACACAGTGTCTTACCCGCGCCAATCACTGAGATCCTCAAAAGGGGGCGCACCCATTGGCGCTCTGTCCTAGAGAAACACCCGCGACAACTAAGTTTAGTAATGATTTTTGGCCAACGCGCACCCATATGTTTTTTCCTCTCTTATCATGAAGTCCTTTGAGGGAAAAATCCATCTGATAGAGGTCGAGAGTCATCATCTATCCTCGACACTTATCCTTAGTAGCTTTTCAGAGATAATGCCAATCCACAATGGGCGTCCTGGTGCATTGAATCTTCCTCCCTTCTCCATCTATAAAAGCCTGTCCTCATGCATTAAACAAGCTAGTTTTTGCTAGAGTTTTTGTGAGTGCTGGAGTAATGCTAGAGTGATAGTAAGAGTTTTGAAGCATAGGGAGGTTATGTTGCCGGAATCCTGAGAGAGAGAAGGTCTATTGCAAGGCATACATAGCTGCTCGCCCAGCCAGAGAATAGGTTCAACGTCAGAACCTTGGTTGTATCTTTCTCTTCTTTTATTCATTAATAGACGACTATCATTATGGTTCCACTCTTATTGTCTTCATAATGATGATTGAGTTATATCCTTTCTGACTGATATATAATTGCATCTATTGGATTTTATGCTTGTATTTGTGTCGTTCTTTGCATGTGCAGGTATCTGTTCACGAGGATCGTGGGGATTGTGACCAGCCGGAGCAAAGGAACAGGAGCGACGATTATTATACAAGTACTAGCGTTGGAATCCAGGTAGGCCATCATCATCGATCTTTGATTTGCAATTAGGAACCCGCGTGTTATCATTGTGTGATTTTTGCTAGACCCCATTTGGGCTAGTGGGACCGCCTCTGTCCGCAAAGGGGATTTACTTGTTCAACAATTTGGCGACTCCGCTGGGGAACTAGCTTGTTGTTTGATTTGTAAACTTCAGACGGAGCCTGAAGCATGGCCAGATAGCCTTCGAAACACTATTGCTTTGCATTAGTGAAGTAGATCAAAGCCACTTCAGTCAATCTCCGGTTTGGTTTACGGACTGAACAATTTGGAGTTTGTCTTGCATGTTAGTTTTTCTCTTGTTTTCTTGGTTGGATAGCTTTCTGGATTGACTTTCTTGCTGTTTCTTGCTTCCTGGCCTTCCTAGATACTGTAAACCAAGATTTGGACCGCCTGTTTTGTCTTTTTTACTTGGCAAAATTTATTAGCGCGGCTTTTCCTCTGACAGTCGCGCCAGTTGGCGCATGTTGCTAACTGACAACCCGCGCCAATCCCTTTATAGCGCGAGTTGTAGCCTGACAGTCGCGCCATACCTGTTAACCTTTTCAGTTAGCTTGTTTGCCAGCCTTCTGAGCTTGGATTTTTATCTTGCTATATCTTTTGCAGCTTCTGGAAGTGTGTTGGACCTTTGTGTGACTGGTTATTTTTATCCTTCAGTTTTTTGCTTATTTCTATCGATTTTGTATCCTAGCCCTAGTGGCTTTGCATGTCGAGCCTTCTGTGGGAAATTATGGTTTGATGATCCAGTCAGCTTTTTGGTTGTTTTCCGCACTCATCTAGTGGTTGTGGAAGTTGGTATTCTATGCTGCAAGTGACTCACTTCTAGCTTGTTTGATTTTTGCTTGACTTCATCTGGACTTAGATTACATGGTTCGTTGAAAGTCTTTGTGTTTTCCTTGCTTTGATAGGTCATTTTGATGTTTCAGAATTGGTTCTATATTCCTTTGAGTGAATTGTGTTTGTTTATACTTGTGAATATCTCTTGAGGTTTGTTAAGTGCATCATGCTATCTTAAAAGAAAGAAAAACAAAAGATCTTTTTGAATTTTATTAATTAGCATTTATTGTTATTTGTTGCTTTTAAAAAGGAAACAAAAAAAAAACTTTTATTTCTTGTTATTAGCTGCATTAGGATCTTTGTTGATCATTTTGTTTGTATAAAGATCTCAACTCTCCTGTAGATAGAGTTCATTGAATGAAATGATATAATTTTGGCATCTAGTTTGCATTTAGACAGTTTCGAGAGATCACATACGGTAGGACCAAAAAAACTGAAACATAATTGAAGATAAACTGTAAAATCAACTGAATGAACCTAACAACGCATTGGAACATAACACAAATATTCTAGAGGTCTAGGTTAGAGACATGTTCCGACGTCTTTAAACCTAGTAGCTTACCGTTGAGTGGTTGGGTGATTCCTCCACGGTGAAACGATAGGTGCCAGTACGGAATGTGCTCCCACGTACCATCGCGTATATATTGGGAGATCCCTATAGGCTTGCAACCTTTTATCCATAGGAAGCCGAGTCTGCTGCCTTACAAGCCGTAATGCACTGAACACAGCATTCGGGAAGATTGACAGCAGTACGGGAAGTCCTTGGTTTTCATCTGATTGCCAAGGTGTATAAGCAATTTTACAGATTGTTTGGTGAACCTCTTGCCTAGTTCTCTAGAGTAGTCATTTTTTATCCTTTTCGGACTCCCTAAAAGAAAAGGTGTAAGTGAGCGTCTTGTCACTTCGTGCTCATTAAATATTCGAAGGAGACTAGAGTCATCTTTTTGTCCTTTTCTCGACTCTTAAAAAATGAAAAGGTCAAGTTCAGTGTCTTAAAATTTATTTGACCACGATCACATATAACTCGGTTAAATTTTGTTTGCATTAGTCTGAGTAGGGTCTGGTTTCGTTAGATTCCCTAGGATTTTGTGAAGTAACATCCTGGCAGAATTACCAATCTCGTCTCCCGAGATACCGGTTGTGAGTGAAATTCTTCCTATTGTCCCAAGTATACAACCGCTTAACTCTCAGGCTCCAGGCGACGAGAATTACCAATTTTATTCGAACCCTATTTGGGAACCTTCTCAAAATGGTGTCCCTTTTTGGGAATACACTTCTCCTCGACAACCATTTCCTTCTAATATGGAAAACCCATCCCCTACTATGACTGACGAATCCGGTGTGCCAGGGGACGAGATTCCCACCACAGTGGAATCTACACATGTTAGTAGAACTGCTACTACCGGGGGACTACCTCTTGGCTATAGAGCATTGCGTGATTTTCTATCATCTCCTTTTCCGACTTCTATTTGGTCACCACCCATTTTCTCAAATACGGAGCCTTCGACTCCACAATCTTGTGGTACAGCTGTTACCTCAGTCGCAACCCCTCCAACAGTATCTATGGCTTCTTCGACCCCTATTTTTAGTCGACCTTCGACCTCTTTCTTCCTAGGCTTTGATCCTACATCGAATGTCTCACTTGTAGGGCAATATGATCAGTATCTACCACCTCCCAGGACTCGGACAGGTCAACCGACTATGGAGGTTTCAGTTCCACTGTCAATAGATTGGGCTTCCACCTCTTATCATGGTGGTCAAGCGTCGTATGCGCAACCTAAACAACCACATCAGCAAAACCTACAAGGACAGTCCTTCCAAGGAAACCCTTTTGCCTCTAGTGGTCCTTTTTTCACCTCTCATACGCAACCTACTGGTAATCCAAGCCAAAATCACACTCAGCAAGCTCAACCTGGTATCCAACAAGGTTCTCATACTGGACAAACCGGTCAATCATTTGTTAACCCAAATCCCAACGTCCAGTATACCCAAGTTTCTGGACAAGCTGCCCAACCACTTGGTCAGTCAATTGTCCAGTATACTCAATCTTCTGGGCAAGCTGGTCAGCCTCAAACATAGTTGGGCCAATCACCTGCCCAGCCCACTCAGCCATCTGGTATGATAGGACAACCTTCTGCTGCACAACAACAACCTCAGTATCAGCAGGTAGGTCAACCTCAGTATCAGCAGGTAGGCCAACCTCAGTACCAGCAAGGTTATCCTTCTACTTAGATAGCCCAACCTACTGGACCATCTACTGGCGCTGCTCAACCCGGCACTTGGACCCAAGTAGGACCCCAAAATCCATCTGGTTCTCAAATGCAGGCTGGAGTTCAATCTCAAACATTTTATCAAACTCAGCCTGGGTCTCAAACTCAATTTGGGGTCCCACGACACTACGGTTATCAACAACCTCAAGGGCAACCTTTGTTTGCCCCTTACCAGAATTATCAACAACCATATGCTGCCTCTGCAGCATCGTTTGGTAATCCATACGCTGGGGGGCAAAACACAAATCCCTATGGCCAATACACCATGGGGCCAAATCCGTCAGGGCAAAGTCCATGGGGGCAACCACCACTTGGTTGGAACACGGGTGCTCCATCGTACCAGTAGCCCCAGATGTCTTTTAATCCTCAGTTACTGTTCTTAGTGATTTTAGAATTACCGGATGTGTCCAAACTGACTAATGATCCTATTCTTCATAATCCTTATTGACCTCCGGTTCCCACCAAAATTCCTGGTGACTATCCAAAATTTGATGGTAAAGCTAATGAAGATCCACAAGCTCATGTCATGACCTATCATCTCTGGTGTTCATCCAATTCATGGCTTGATGATTCAATTTGGCTTCGCCTTTTTCAAAGGACTCTCACTGGCTCTGCCGCTAAGTGGTATATTGAGCTTAATCGCGGATCCTTTCAAGATTTCAACTCATTGGCTATGGCATTCCTCACTCATTTTCAGTTTCCCATTCGTTATGAAACAGGCACACACCTCCTCACATCCTTAAGACAGGCAACAACTACGCATATCTCTGATCACATCCATGAATGGAGACGGCGTAGACGTATGATTAAATTTTGGATTCCCGACCAGCTTCTTACGGATTGGTTCACGACTTCGTTCGTCCCTCCAATATCTCGGGACATTGCTATGGGAGCGTGTGTTACTGAAGAGAAAGCTATCGCGCGTGCTCAATACCTCAACTTGGTTTATTCTCAGTCAGGTACATTATATGATTATTTGCCTGATGCCCCTAGACCAGGAACATCCAAAGCCCCGCCAACACCTACTATTGACGGCATTATTGGGTCTGTTAGTTCATCCTCTAAGAAAAATTCCGTGAATCCTGGGAAGCAGAAGTCAAACGCTCCAATTGAAACCACTTCCCAGGTAATACCTACTTCTAAATAGACTTCCGAGGTTAATGTCATTCAGTCCACCACGACAGACAAAGCCTCGAAAGCAAAAAGGAAAGGGAAAGCAAAAAATAAGCCAGAACAACCTAAACAAGAACCACCTAAACCTCAATCTGAGGAGAGTGCCAAACGCAAACCCAAGTATCCTTGTCTTATCTGTGATGAGGATCACTATACCAAAGACTGCCCTCGGCGGTCTGAAGTTAGTCGTTTGTTGAAAGGCACTCCCGGGGTCCCTCGGGTGCCTTAAAGAACCCTTTCCCTCACAGCAAACTCAAATGGTCGCTGACCCCTCTCAACCTCCCTCTTCCTTCGGTTCCCAAGTGTTCATGGTGGGAACAATACCTATTAATATCAGTACTCGAACAAAGGATTATCCATCTGCCGGGAAGGAGCCTGAGGTTCCCCCAAGTGCTCCTCCGTTCAGTTCAAGCCCTCTCCATATCGAGAGACCTAGTACTGAAACGCCTCTTCGACCCCCTCCAAAAGGAGTACTCCGGAAATCTTCTTACAACCCAAATTCCCTTGCTGCTCAGCACTACAATATCGTTGAGGATTTAGCCTAGACTCCATCAGCTATGTCCGCTTGAGAAGTTCTCTAGAGCTTCCCTTCTCAGAGGAAGTCCTTTCTATCCGCTATCGGCGGCATAGACCCGGCTGACTCGGATTTAATTACGTTTGACTTAGATCGCCATACACAGAGACTGCCTCCCCAAATTGCATTCCTTATACAGGTCATTATTGATAAGAAAACTATCCATCGTACAGTCATCGATGAAGGTGCTTCAACTTGCATCATGTATGTTGCCTGTTGGAAAGCTATTGGTTCTCCGACGTTGAGTTAGCCTCCCACCACCTTGGAAGCTTTTGATGGAAGAGCATCCCGTCCTTATGGTATACTCCCACGTTTACCCATCTCTTTGGAAGGGAAAATGGTCGAGATGGAAGTTGAAGTCGTTGATGCTACTCTAACCTACAACCTCCTTCTCGGATGCAGTTGGATCTATGCAATGCAAGTTGTCGCTTCGTCTTTCTTTCGTATCATTCGTTTCCCTCACCAAGGGAAGATTATTACGGTCGAACAGCTGTCATTCTTCGCTTCCTCTTCGGAAGGAACTATCCCTTTTGTGGAGCATACCTCCAAATCAATTGAGAGTCTAGGTCACGGGCTTTTCAAAGATCCCGCCCTTATGGGTGTTTTTCCAGCCGCGCCTCCGAATGTCGCTTCCATTAATATGATTTCTACTTGTCTTGATCCATGGATCATTCCTCCCATCGACCAAGTAGATTCTTGGGGTGACCAGATGCCGTTGAGTCCTGCCGAACTCAACTACGTCGAAATCGTAGCTGCATTGGCTCCTTCTTCTGAACTTGCTCTTTCAAGCAAGATTTTCCACACGTTCGCTCCATCCTTAGGGCTTGTAGATCAAACTTCTTCGGATCCTTTAAAAGAAAATTTTCTTCCGACGAAGCTATTATTGAGACTATGTCTCTCGAGGAACCTCCTTGGCACGATACCCACCATCGTTCCTCGTTGCTCTCTGTCCCTCAGGATATGCCGACTTGTATTCAACGGTTTGCTCCTTGTTTCCCATTTCGATTCCTTCAGTCACCTGTTCAAGTTTATCAAGCCTCTTCTGAAGGTAATATGGCAAAAATCATGCAAACCCAGCCCATCGACATCTCTGTTAAACCAAGGATCGTCGAACACATTCACATTGGAGTCACTTGTACTCCAGAGGAGATTCGACTTTATTCGAACCTTTTTCGCGAATTTCGTGACATTTTTGCTTGGTCCTATGAAGAAATGCCCGGCATTGATCCTAGCATAGTGGTGCATGAAATCATCACGTACCCACGTGCTAAGCCTGTTTGTCAACGTTTACATCCAGTACACCCCCGAAAGGCTGCAGCGATCAAGGCCGAAGTAGAAAAGCTTCTTAAAGCCGGTTTTATTTATCCTATCCCGCTCACAGATTGGGTTTCTAATATTGTACCTGTCACTAAGAAATAGGGAACCATCCGTGTTTGTGTCGATTATCGTGATATTAATCGAGCCTGTCCTAAAGATAATTTCCCCACACCATTCATTGATCAGATTATTGACAAGTGTGTGGGAAGCGAGATGTATTCTTTTATGGACGGTTTTTCTGGTTACAACCAGATCAATATTGCTCCCGCTGATCAACACAAAACCACATTCATCTGTCCATGGGGTACTTTTGCCTATAAGAAGCTCCCTTTCGATCTAAAAAATGCCGGCGCTACTTTCCAACGTGCAATGTCCTACGCTTTTCATGACATACGACACATTGTACAGCCATACCTGGATGATCTTCCAGCTCATTCAGCCAAGCGTCGGGACCACCCTACTCACCTTCGCGAGATATTTCTTCGCTGTCGACACTACCGAATCAGACTTAATCCTCACAAGTGTGTCTTCTGTGTAGAATCGGGTCGACTTCTAGGATTTGTCGTCTCCCACGAGGGCATCCAACTGGATCCCCTAAAAGTCGAAGCCATAGTCAATCTTCCTCCCCCTGCTACCTTATAACAATTGCAGAGCTTGCAAGGAAAAGCGAATTTTTTACGTCGTTTCGTTCCAAACTATGCCGAGGTGGCTAAAGGTTTTACATGATTACTTAAAAAAGATGTCCCTTTTCATTGGGATACCATGGCTCAAGAATCTTTTGAACGACTCAAGGGTCTCCTTGTTTTTGCTCCATGGCTTTCCTCCAAACTATCATCGTACTACACCCTGTATTAGCTGCCTGCCGACACCACTATCGGCATGGTTCTTGGTCAAAACTGACGACGATGACACTGAGCATGTTATCTAATTATCTCAGTAGAAACCTTTTTTAGATACGGAAACTCCGATATGCACATGTCGAGAAGTTGGCGTTAGCCGCCGTTTGCGCTGTCCAACGTTTCCGTCACTATATTCTGCTACGCACTACTACTGTGATTTCTGATTGCAACCCCATGACATATATCTTGTCACGCCAGTTGCTGGGGGGCAAGTACTCAAAGTGGATTGTCATCCTCCAAGAGTTTGACTTGGAATTCGGTACCGCCAAGTCAAAGAAATTGCTCATTTTTGCTGAGTTAATTTGCTCTTTGCCATCTTCTTCTACGCCATCTCATGCAGAGGATCAAATTCCGGATGAGACTTTGTTTCTCATCAGCACCCTCGACCCCTAGTACGGTGACATCCTTATATATTTGCAAACATCCTCCTTTTGCCCGAGCATGTCTAAAGATGCTCGGCAAAGGATTCGTCATCAATCTCAACCATATCATATCATTGGGGATACCTTATATTGCCTCGGCGCCGACTCTGTTCTCCACCATTGTCTTACTCACGAGGAAGCTGAGCGAGTCTTGAATGAATGCCACTCAGGTGCTTGTGGTGGTCACATGTCCGGATATGCAACTTCCCAAAAAATCCTCCGTGCTGGATACTTTTGGCCCTCTATCTTTAAGGATTGCATTCTTGCTGTCCGTTCCTGTCATGAGTGCCAGATATTCCAGCGGAAGATGCGAGCACCCCCCGCTCCTTTGCACCTTGTTGTTACTGTCGGCCCTTTTGCCAAATGGGGCATTGATTATGTGACCTGTAACCCTCGCTCGGCCGGGGGGCATGGGTTTATCATCGTTGCCGTCGATTACTTTACT
>APFE030374118.1:1257-12578 GCA_000404065.3 Pinus taeda
ATATGCAAAGTTTGCTCATTTATATACCATGTAAAGGTGAATATATCAAAATGGCACCGAGTGCAATACATATCATCGACAAAATAGCAAATACATAAGAAATGAGGCTCTAAATGGCCTATAAAGTCCAAAAACAATGCTGCAAGCTATGAGGTCATTGGCCTACTACAAGTCTACAGTGTACACATGATCAAATATCAAGTTCATCACCACTACTAGACACAGGATCATCATCAGGAGCTACATAGACATCATCTGGTTCAGAGTCTGAGGATGCCTCAACGTGATTTGCAACCTCAGTATCAATGCCACCAATGACAATAGAAGTGGACCTAATGGAAGCACGAGTTTGTCGACCTGCATGACTAGTGCCTTCCATTGGTTCTTTGCCTTTCCTTGATGCCGCTACTGATCCTGGTTCTGATGCCACCACATAATCTGCTTCATCCCCTGCTAAAGCCATGTCGATATCAAAATCAGCCTCAAACACAGGTTCTTCAGTCTCCTCCACCCATTTTGATGTTGGATCAATATCGTCCAGCACAATGGGATCTAGATCAGGAGTTTTTCTCATCATTTGGAGCTCTGGTTGCATTTATTGTTTACCCCCAAACCATTAAGTCTGCTGAATTTTGAGTGAAATCTAAAATTCTAGTTTCTCCATATGAAACCAATGAGGTTGAAACCACTCTCAAACATCATGAGTCATTTCATGGTAATGTTAAAAATTTAAGTAAAAGGATGAAAATGAAAATTAAAGGAAATTGATGAAAATGAAAATTAAAGGAAATGTAAAGGAAATGGATGAAAATGAAAATTAAAGGAAATGTCACTTTTACTTTAAGAATTTAACATTACCATTAATTGCCAACATTGTTAGGGTTGAAACACCCTTAGTTCCCCCCCAAAACCCCTAAAACACAGTCATAAATATGTTTTTTTATCTTTATAGTGGGCATGCCTAAAACCGGCTGGTTTAGGACGAAACCGGCTGGTTTCGTCCTAAACTGACCGGTTTTCACCGGTTAGGGCAAAAAAATGGAGAAATGGGCATTCAAACTGGGTTTTTTGGCTGGTTTAGACCGACGGGCTTGCTAACCGGCCGGTTAGACCGGTAACCGGTTTTTAAAAACGGTTTTTAAAACACTGGTCAAAACAGACAAAACACCATGAACTGAACCCCAAACTATTCCTATTATAATAAAAATGTTTCAAACTGAGCAGTAGCTCAATACCAACATTTACAATTTTTTTTCTCATCTAGAGATCATATGAAAATAGAAGCTCAATAGCTTCTTTATATAGAGAAACCCCTTCAAGTGGAAAATAATGGCTAGTTGGCTTGATCGTTTTCAAAATAATCTCGACCGTTGAAAATAACTTAATCATGTTTTAATCTCCACCATCAAATTTTTTATTTTGAGGAAAAATTCGATCTTTTCCTAAAAACTACTTTTAATTAATCCAAAAATTAATATTTTGGATTAATTTCCCGAAATATTTGACTTTGACTTAACCACCAAGGTCCAAGGGCTCAAATTTTCTTAAAATATCCAATTTTTTTCCTTGGTGGGGACCTCCAAAAATTTACTTTCCTTTGACCCATGAATTTTTGATTATGTTCCATTTGAAGAGAGGAATTAATTTCTCTATAATTATTTTTTGACTCTAAATTAATTAATTTTTTTGCTTAGGATTTTTTAATTTAATTTAGCCAAAAAAATTAATTAATTGACTCTAGAGGGGATAATAAATTTTCCAACCTCAAATATTTTAGCCATGGTGTTTCATTGTGAGGGACCATGCACTAAAATATTTTTACATCAAAATGATTACAAACTCAACCCTTAGAAGGGGAAATACGCATTTAGATTAGACCCTCAATAATTTGCCCAATTATGCGACACAATATGATCTAGTATGAAACCAAGTGTGCTTGTAATAAAATAATTTAGTCATGGTGTCTGACTGTAAAGGACCATGCACTATAATTATTCCCAAATACTTTTATACAATAGACTTGATATAACACTAGGACTGACCTATGTCTTTGTCAACGAATTCCATCCTAGCTTTGGGGTTTAAGCTGGAAGAAAAACTCTGCCGATTAGTCGTGTTTACACACACATAATTCAGGGAGGTTAAAAAACTTCCTAAGATGGAACCCTTTGCCAAAATTAGAGGCTTACTTAGGTGTTGTTACATAATTAAATGGTCATACTAGCATCATTTACAATCAAACTTGCAGAAACTGGGTTTACAATGATATAATCATGTTGGCTGGTGACTTTGATCTCTAAAATTTTTTCTTTGTTTCTTTGTACTCTGCTTTCTTGGACTATTGACAAAGTGTGGTCAACAAGTTCCACCCTAGATTTGGGGTATATCTAGGAGAAAAACTTTGCCAATTATTCGTGTTTACAAACACACATAATATGGGGAGATTAAAAAACTCCCTAAGATGAAATCCTTTGAGAAGAATCATAGGCTTACCCAAGTGTTATTACATGGTTTAATAGTCATGCTAGAATCATTTGCAATTTTTTTGCAGAATTTGGAATTACAATGATGAAATTGAAGTTGAATGGTGACTATGATCTTGAAAAAATGTTGTCCTCGCTTTATACTTTGCTTCTTGGAACTGTTGGCATGTACATGGTCAACAGATCCCAAAGGGAATCTATAAATAAGAGAGAGGAGAATCATTTTTCTCATCATGGATTGTTGATCTTTCTGATTTGTGAGCTAAGGCTATTGAGGGTTTTAAGATCCCTTTCTTTTGATTGGTTTCGGTGGTGAAAAATTCCACCCTAGCCAATCCCCTTCTCTCTACTATATTTGGCATAACTTTCTGAGACATCTTTCATCTGTTTTTGGAAATCAACGGAGAACTTTTGTGGATTGACTTCTTTGGGCAACTTGTATGATAGCGAAGTCTATCCAATACAATTCCGAGGACAATGAGGTATCTCAATAAATAATTGATTTACAATGAGCAATGAAGCTCAATAAATAATACAAATGTATTTACAGAAATAGAAACAACAATTTTCTACTAAGAAATAGAAACAACAAGTTTCTTCTAAGAAACTGCGAATAAGATCACAGAGGATCTTATTCGAATGAGCATTAAACAATAAAATAGCATTATTGTAATACCCTCCCTTAATGCTCAATATATTTACAACACCTATAGACCCTTTGAATTTTACAAACTTATCAGGACCAAGGGGCTTGGTGAAGATGTCTGCTAGCTGCTCCGTTGTGGGAACATACAGCGACTGAATGGATCCGTCTTCAACAAGCTGTTGAATGTAGTGATAATGGGTTTCCACATGCTTTGTTCGTTCATGGAAAACTGGATTCTTGGCAAGTTTGAGCACTCCCTGATTATCACAGAACAAGGGAGTAGGACCTGCCTGGGAAACATGCATATCCGCAAGCATACGTCAAAGCCAAACTGCCTCACAAGATGCCTTGACTGCTCCCCGATACTTTGCTTTCGTCGAGGAGAGAGCCACTGCCTGCTGCTTCTTACTAGTCCATGTGATAGAAATCAGATCCCAGACTAAACACATACCCAGTTGTAGATTTACGATCATCAACCAAACCGGCCCAGTCAGAATCTGTGTAACCACTGAGTGTAGGATCAGAACTTCGAGTGTACAGAAGTCCATATTTAGGAGTGCCACGTACATAACACAGCACACGCTTCGTTGCTATCCAATGATCAGCCTTAGGAGCTGACATGAAGCGTGAAATGTAGCTCACTGCAAAACTGATGTCAGGTCTAGTGGCAGTAAGGTAGATGAGGCTGCCCACTAATTGCCTGAATAAAGTTTCATCCACAAGTGGGGAGGATGACTGAGCTGAAAGTTTGAGCCCTGGTTCCATAGGAGTCGTGGCAGGTTTTCAATCCTGCAATCTGAACCTATCCACAAGATTTCTGGCATACTTGGACTAAGAGAGAAAGATGTTGTTCTCAGTCTGCCAGACTTCAACCCCCAAACAATAATGAAGAAGTCCCAAATCTATCATATCAAAAGTGCTGCACAAACCCTGTTTGATCCCATGGATCAAATGTGCTGAACTGCGAGTAATGATAAGGTCATCCACATAGACAACCACAAACAAAATATCATCACCAGTATGCTTGATATACAAGTTTGCATCAGATGGACTTCGTTGAAAGCCATGATCTGTTAGGTACTTATCAATTTTCATGTACCAAGCCCAAGGAGCTTGTTTCAGACCATAGAGTGCTTTGACTAATCTACAGACTTTCTATTCTTGACCGACAATCTTGAATCCTGGAGGCTGCGTCATGTAGACTTCTTCCTGTAAGTCACCATTCAGAAAAGACTCTTTACATCCATCTGATGGACTTTCCAACTGAACTGAGCTACTAAGGCAAGGACGAGCCATATGGTACTCATCTTAGCTATAGGAGCAAAGGTCTCCTCATAGTTTATGCCTTCTTTCTGTGAGAACCCTCGAGCAACAAGGCGAGCCTTATACTTGTCTAGGGTTTCGTTAGCTTCGTATTTCACTTTATACACCCATTTGCAGCTAATGGGCTTCTTCCCTGTAGGAAGATCAGAAAGGGTCCAAGAGTGATTCTTCTAAAGACTTTGGAATTCAGCTTCCATAGCCTGTTCCCACTCAGGTATACCCTTAGCCTCTGAATAGCTTTGGGGCTCAAAAACACTGTGTAGGTTAGCCATAAGAGCAAAATTAACTATAGGTTGTTGTTTGCTCTTATTTCTGGAAGTTCTACCTTCAAGGAGCTAATTATCCCGGAGATCTCCAATAGATTTAGCCCACCATTTAGGCCGGAGAGTAGAAGAACCAATATCAGGAGTAAGTAGAGGAGGCTCAAGAGCAGCGAGAGGAGGATTATTTTCCGGAGGAAGCTTAGGTAGTGCACCATCAAATACTGATGCTGCATCATCCCTCCCATCAGGTGGACCTAATGGAAGAAGAACACTGTGAGGCTGATCCTCAGAGCACTGCTCAGAAGGAGGAGACTGAAGGAACCCTCTATCTTCATCAAATACTACCTCCCGACTGAAACTAAGATGACTAGTGTCTATATCTATCAGCCTATAGGCCTTGTGGTGATCACTATACCCTATCATCATGAGTTTTTGGCTTTTGGAATCCAACTTAGAGTGCTTAGCAACTGGAATCCAAACATATGCAACCGAGCCAAACACTTTGAGGTGATTGATCTTAGGCTTATGGCCAGACCAAACCTCTTCTGGAGTCTTCCCCTTAACAGCCTGAGTAGGTGATCGGTTAAGAAGATAGACAACAGTAAACACTGCTTTAGCCCAAAATTTGTTCAGAACACTTCTGTGTTGTAACATGGAATGAGCCATTTCAACAACCATACGGTTGCGACATTCGACAACACTGTTCTGCTAAGGAGTGTAGGGTGTAGTTAACTGGCGTTTGATGCCATGGGTATCACAGAAGTTGGAAAAAGCAGAAGAACAAAATCCCCCCCCGTTATCTGTCATAAGAGTTATGACATTACAGCTAAACTCTTTTTCAACTAAAGACTTAAACTTCTGAAAGATACTAAATACCTTAGATTTATGTTTTAGAAAGTACACCCGCATCTTTCTACTGAAATCATCTACAATAAGCAAAAAATATTTGCAACTAGTAATTGAAGATGTATTCATAGGTTTACAAATATCAACATGAATTAACTGGAGTACCTTAGATGCGCGCCAAGATTCTCCATCCTTGAATGAAGACCGATGTTGCTTGCCAGCTTGACAGGTGCCACACACTCCCAACTGCTGAGTTTGAATATTAGGTAACCCTGACACAAGTCCCTCCTGAGATCGCTGAGAGAGATACTGAATGTTTAGATGCCCATATCTCTGATGCCACAGAGTGCTGATGGGAGACACACGCGCTGCTAGAGCCACTTCTGGAGAATCACTAGTGTCAAGAAGCCTGTATAGTCCATGATCTTCTAGGTCAACAACAACCGTAAGATGAGTTTCCCGGTCAATAATGGAGCACTTGTGTGCACTGAACACCACATCGCGCTGAGGAGAGTGCCTCATAATGTGGCTGACAGACAACAGATTAATTTCCATACCAGGAACATAGTACACATTTAGGAAGATGAGTGTGCGCCCACCAGACTGGATCTGAACTGTACCTCTGCCAACCACTGTGTACTCCTCACCTCCACCAAATACCACGAAATCACTGAAAGATGAGAAGTCAGTAAACTAGTCACGCCTGTGAGAGAAATGACGTGATGCACCAGAGTCAATGTACCAAGCAGAAGACGGGGCATGATCTGAGGACCTTTTAGCCATAAAGGCATAAAAGGCAGATTCCGTCTGCTCGGAATGTTCTGCAACATTTGCTGTCTGATGAGACCCTCCCTGTTTCTTCTGTTCAGAAGCAATCCTTTGTCGGCTATCTTTCTTCATGTGGCCGAGTTTGTGACAGTAATTACACTGCACATTTTTCTTCTTAGCGAGATCAGAACGCTGAGAAGAACCTTTTTGCTGAAAGCACTGAGAGGACTAATATTGGGCAGCAAAAGCATTTTCTGAGGAGGCTGATGAAGCACCACTACCAAACTGCTGTTTCCAACGATCTTGCTGCATGGGTTTGGTGCATAACTCCGGAAACTTCAGATCAACATTAGTGGAGGTAATGTTGAGTGTTTCTATGAAGTGCTCATAAGGTTTTGGTAGACTTTTAAGAGTGATGGCTACCAGATCTTCTTCCTCCATGATCCTACCGATGGCTTCGAGCTAATCTCGAATGTCTTTAATCTTGTTAAGATGTCCCCGTAAAGACATATGTTCGTCCATCATGATGGAGAACAACTGATTCTTTAGAAAGAAACCCTTGCTCTTGTTGGATGTCTCGTGCAATTCCTTCAAATGTTGCCAGATTTCGGCAGCTGTCTTGCCGGAAGGAATCTGTTGTAACTGTTCATCAATCACAGAGAGTTTGAGAAGCATAACAGCCTCTCGATTTCGATCATCAAACTTATCTTGATCGGCACCAGCTGTACCAGCACTGAGCTCTTTGCCCAAAACGAGCTGGTCAAGACGCCTATATTCAAAAATGGTCAACATTCTCCGTTTCCAGATGTTATAATTGGTGCCATTAAAGCGCTGACTGCGTTCCAACATTAGATTGGTTAGCGAAGCCATCTGCACGTTTCCCAAGACACAAAAAACAACAAAAGAGTTTGACACGAATTTCAATGCAAATGCCGGCTGATCTGGACAAAATCTGAGAGGTGCTGGTGTAAATAGAACCAGAAATTGTTCTGAGAAGCTTAGGCAGGGAGAAACTTGGAAGATATTTGTATACCCAAAAACTAATGTGTATGCAAAAAATCTATGTTTTCTGAAGAATTAAAAAACATATACTGAGAGATTGATACGGGTAGGCTACCAGTAATTCGTGGTCTCCACAATGACTTCTCTATGCAAAAGACAAGCTATATAACATACTATAATTTACGTTGATTGTCCCCCAAGAATACCTGACCCACCAGGATAGCGAATATGGACCCACGTGCTATTAGGATCTCCGGATGGACGAGATTCGGTCCCCTTGTTGAGAATGCTGCCACGATAGGCTACAACTTGACGCTGTCACAAATGGCACTCACAAGTTTGGATCCTTTTGCAGAGGTGATATGTCACAGAGTTTGGACTTTTCTCCAAGACACTAATCACAAAACTGAATTCAGCTCATGCTCAGGGTACTAGTAAAAAATTTCGACCTTCTTGAATAGTTTATGACCTTGCATTCATTATCAACAGCCATGCTGCGTTGGCCATTTCCACAGATCCTCAGAAGCAAACTCTGTGAAAAAAACAAACGACTCGACACCGCCAAAGTGGATGCGCAGATCTGTAAAAAAATTCAATACGGCTTATCCGAAACGCTCAGACACTCAGCAAAGCCGAAAAAATGATAGATGATGCCGTCGTCTTGACGTGATGCGAGACAGTGTTTGTGACTATTTTCTGGCTTGACGCCGAACACGGTGCCACAGAGATGTTTGATGGCGTCGTTGTGTTGTTTACCGACAACTGATGATGGGAGGAGATGACAATCGGCGCCGGGATCCTGGATTACGTGGAACAGGATTCTTTGATTACTGCGCCAATCAGGACGAAACCCATAGAAATCCACACTCGCTGTAACCCGGAATCAAAACAAATCTGACCTAACACTTCGACTGCGACTGTTGCTGCCTAATCCGAATAGCGAATCCCATCTCCTGGCTGCCAAATCACACGGAGCCAAATCCGTCTGCAATCAATTTGCAGAGCTACAATACACTTCTCTGCATAGAAAACAGTTCACTCCAAGAGATTTGTATTCGATTTAGGGTTTTGTCTGAAAATCCCTGGTCTAGACTTCAAAGCCGACAAAGAGTTCTGGAAAGACTTCTTGATTTGAAGATTATTCATTGCAGATCGACAACTGGAACACGCTTATCACGCAACACCAATCACTCACATTCATCATCCGAAACCCTTGCAGCAAAAGATTGACGAATAACGAACACCTCTGGTATGAAAAAACCTTTAGAAAAACTGTGGCTCAGAAATTGTGACGCCTAGTAAAAATTCCAGACTCCTAGAGAGAAATTTCAAAATGAAGCAAAATTTTTTATACATTGAAAAATTATTTCGAAAAAATACCCGAGCGCTGATACCATAATGAAATAATTGAATTGATTTATAATGAGCAATGAAGCTCAATAAATAATACAAATGTATTTACAAAAATAGAAACAAGAAGTTTTCACTGAGAAATAGAAACAAGTTTCTTCTAAGAAACTGCTAATAAGATCACAGACGATCTTATTCGAATGAGCACTAAACACTAAAATAACATTATTTTAATATACCTAACTATTATTACATGGTTTAATAGTCATGCTAGAATCATTTGCAATTTTTTTGCAGAATTTGGAATTACAATGATGAAATTGACGTTGAATGGTGACAATGATCTTGAAAAAATGTTGTCCCTGCTTTGTACTCTGCGTCTTGGAACTGTTGGCATGTACATGGTCAACAGATCCCAAAGGGAATCTATAAATAAGAGAGAGGAGAATCGTTTTTCTCATCATGGATTGTTGATCTTTCTGATTTGTGAGCTAAGGCTATTGAGGGTTTTAAGATCCCTTTCTTTTTTATTGGTTTCGGTGATGAAGATTCCACCCTAGCCAATCCCCTTCTCTTTACTATATTTGGCATAACTTTCTGTGGCATCTTTCATTTGTTTTTGGAAATCAATGGAGAACTTTTGTGGATTGACTTCTTTGGGCAACTTGTATGATAGCGAAGTCTATCCAATACAATTCCGAGGACGGTGAGGTAGCAAATTAACCTTATCTTGAAGTTTGCAGCCAACTTAAAGGAGATTTTTTTAGTAGCAGAGACTTTATCTAGATAGTGAGGGCATCTGAGGCCAATTTCCTGAAGCAACGGGGATATTTGAGGCCATTATGGGCGACGGGGACCCTAAGGCAACACTTTTGATCTAGGTGGATATTGGTGGCCACCCGCGAATTCCACTTGGACCCCCACCATTGTTTTTTTCCAGTTTTTCAGTTTCCTTATTTGTAGCACAATTTACTACTTTTGGCAGTTTTTCGGGTCCTGAACTTCCAAAGCCGTTTTGAGGCCCTAAACAATGTTTTTTGGGAAAACTGAGAGCAACATGGATCCATGGACCGGTGTTGTTCTTCCCAAAGTTGTAGTCCTTGGATAGATCTTTCTAGCGAGGTATTGTGCGCATCAAACGAAGATCGTATGCCAAAGTTACGACCACGGGAATTTGATGTACCAATTTACCCAAAACGGGGCCCATAGTTTGGCGCTTCATCTCCTAAGGTTAGGGTTTTAGATGTTTAGGGTTTTCCATTGTTTCTCAACAATAAATAGACATTCGAGCTTCATTGTAAGACGGTTCAAAGGCATGTAGCCGCCACATCTCTCTTCAGAGATAAGCTACCATTGCCCGAGCTAGTTTATTTCCAGTTCTGTTTGTAAGCCTATTTCAGTGTTTTACATTAATGAAATGAAGTATTATTTCTGTTGTATCTCTGTATTTATGGTTATCTCTGTAATTCATTGCGTTCTTGTTTAAATTCGGATCAGTGGTATCAGAGGGGTTTGCTCTTTCTATGTTTTTCTTTGCATGTCCCCAACGAGGTCGGGTTATAAGGAGTTAGGGCTTGAACTGGTCGAACCTTTGCAAGAATAGCCTCGCAAATCCCAACGGCCTCCCATGGCAGATGTAAAAAAGGACGAGGGGGCAGGAGGTCCTATCAAAATCTTGCTCGAAGAGGCGACAAAGGAACGCGATGATGGACAACTTTGCCCAGATCTTTCAGCGGCTACCCATGGGCGACACATCTACTTCCAGTAGCTACTCTAGAAGCGCCACACCCTTTAAGGTACAAGTTAACTTTGACATTCACATATTTGAGGGTCAGATAGATGCAAATGCTGTAGATTAATGGTTAAACCTGCTAGAATGGTATTTTTCTGTTCATGATTTTTCCGGCCGGGAAAAGATTACTTTTGCTCTTCTCAAAGCTGGCCCCACGTTAAGGACTGGTGGGAAACCTATTGCGAGCAGAAGAATGAAAGTACCACTGCACTTTTTTCAGCCACAACCACTTGGAATTCATTCCGGAATGCCATCAAGAAGTAGTACTACCCTGTCAAAAGCTATGAGGATAAATACATGAAGTGGACCACGCTGCAGCAGGGAAGGAACCAAGACGTGCCGGAGTTTACCAATATTTTTCATACCCTTCGCAAAAACTTGGGTATCAAGGATTCTAAGCTGCATTTGGTACTCAAATACCACGGCTGCCTACACAGGTACATCCAGGACGAGATGGAGTTCCTGGACATCTCTTCGCTTGGCACGACGTTTCGATATGCTATCAAGATCGAGCAGAAGTTTAAACAGAAGAAGCAAGACTTTGGATCTGCAAATCCGAAGCAAGGGAAAGGCGCCCCCAAACTACTGAACAAAGGACAAAGCCAAGGTGGGGTTGCCCAGGACAACTCGCCAAGTCGCAAGCAAAGGACAACACCGCGAAGTCGAAGGAGGACACGGGAAAGTGGTGTGAGTTCCATAAGAGCTCCACTCACAACATAAGTGAGTGCCGGGCCAAGCAGTCACTGGTGGTCGAGCTAAAGTATTCAGAATCAGATACATGTTCAGACTCTGAGTCAAAACTCGATAAGGGGAATGACAAAGGGAAGCAGATTATCGATGCGGAGCCC
>APFE030374123.1:3295-53681 GCA_000404065.3 Pinus taeda
TTCCATGTTTCATGTTTAAAGAAGGTTATAGGTGACAAGCTCCCAGTTCAAACAATATTGCCAGAACTTGACAAGGAAGGAAAAATTATATTGGAACCGGAAGCAGTTATAGAAATAAGAACTCAACACCTACGAAATCGATCAACTTCAGAGTATCTCATAAAGTGGAAGAACTTATCCGCTAAAGATTCCACATCGTAGGATGAGAATTTTATACATAAGCATGCAGAACTACTCAAGCATTGAGGACAACAATTTTTTGAAGGGGAGGGTCATGTTAGGTCCCTATAATACTAGTGATTACCCCATTACTATAGTATTTCTATCCCTTATTAATACTGTTGTGCCCCAATTATCCCGTATTTTTATTACTATGCCCCGTAGAATCCCTCTATTGTCATTTTTGTGGCTTTATATTATTATTGTTATGCCAGCTGGGCTATATTGTGACTTCTTAGACTCCTATATATAGAAATGAGGTTTTGTCATTTGAATCATACAATAATTGTTCATTTGTGTAATGTAAAGGAGGTTGCCTCCTCAAAGAGGCTGAATTCTAAAACATTCAACTATCTTTTCTATCTTTTTGTGAGTTGGTTTCATAACACCTCTTGTGCTGGTTTGTCATTTCATGGCTTCCATGTGCAACTCTTGACATGGTATCAGAACAGCAGAACTATTAATTTCGTATGCTAAGTGGAGGGTGCGAATCAAGCGAAATAGTCACATGATTTGGGTGGAGAAACACGACAATGTAGGGGACCACTTGTCAAAATTTCATTCCTAAAGCTAGGCGCGGGAACATGGTGTATCAACGAAAATATCTTCGCGAGAAAGTGGTGTTAATTCATGCCGACTATGAAAAAGTCTGTGTGGAGGCATTCGAAGACTATGTGCTCGGGGCTACGTGCTTTTTTCTTAAAAGGTTGTGTGTGAAACTATTGTGCTCAGTGTGGAGAATGGTTAGCATTGCAGCATAAGTGTGTGTTTCTTTCAAGTTATGGTAAACCCTTATCAAATTTAAATTATAAAATGGGGGTGTGTGGAGATCATGGAAATCGAGAGGTGGCCTATAGTGTGAAGTTACGCAAGAGATTCAGTGTATGCTAGGAGTATGACTGTTTGAGTCATTGCTGTGTTTTTTTTATGGAGCAGCATGAGATCCTCATTCAAGAGGTTGACGGGAGGAGGTGTTCAAGCTAGACCTACGTTGAGAAGGAGGTCGAATCACTAAGTAGAGCCACAAGGAGGAGTGAATAGCCATTGAGCCTATCTTTCCATGGAAGACACAACATCCTGCTGATTAAAAATTGCCATTCAGGACACACTTTATAGTGTTGCATTTTTTTATTGTGAGGAGGTCCCGAGAGAAGTTCTTAATTTGAAAGGGGTGGGCACCAGTGTAACCAAAGAGATGGTGTGGTGAAAAAATAATTAGTGTGGTGAAGTTGGTTGGTGAAAACTAAATGTCCCATTTTTTTTTTAGTTGTTGTGGTGGTCCCTTAATTGCAATGGTTAGATAATTAAAGTTTTTTTCTAAGCTTTAATTAAAAAAAAATCGAGTTCTTTTTTTATTGAAGGGATTATTATGTGATATTAAGGAGGTAGTTTTCTTTTTTAAAAGAGAAAATTTGGGGTCCGCATCTTTTTTTTTGTAAAGGAGATCTAGGTTTTGTTTAAATTATTGAAGATTTTATTCATTCAAGATGAATAATCAAATTGATGAAGCTTATCTCAATGAGAGTAATAATATTAATGGTTCCAATCACACCAATTGGAAGTTTAAGTTCTAGACCCTGCTTGAGGGATAGAATGCCTATGGCATTTCCACCGGTGATGAGGTCAAGCTGACTGTTGCAATTGGTGGATCAAAAATAGTGATTCAAGACTGGGATAAAATGGAGATGAAGGCAAAGGTACCACTCACATTACCAGTCAAAGATTGCATCATCCCTCACATTCAGGAGTGCAAGACAGCGAATGATATATGGATGACGCTCAAAGAAATGTATGGGATCAAGAACACCAATCGAACCTCGTACCTTAGGAAGAAGATTCTCTCCATTAAGATGGAGGAGAATGAGTCTATTTCTTCATTCATATCCCAGACAAAGGAGGTTAAAGATAAATTGACTGCTATCAGTCAGACTGTGGCAAATGATGATCTAGAGATGATTACCATGAAAAAAATGACGAATGTTTATCAGATGTTCATAACGGGATTGAATTTAAGAGAGAAGCCTCCAGGTTTTGAAGAGCTTATTGGGATCTTGCTACAAGAAGAGGAAAGGAGGTTGTCTCATAAACCTCAAAATCCAGATCTTGCATTGATGACAAAGTTCAAGCTAAAGGGGAAAGCAGCAGCTGATCATAGGAAGGGCAGCGTATCATGAAAAAGGACACCACAAGGTTAGACCAAGATGTCAGATTATTTATGGCTAAAACTACACTAGTTACTGAGGAGTATGAATCAGATATTTGGTTCATAGATTCTGGAGCCTCCTCACATATGACAGGTAAAAATAAATGGTTTAGAAATTTTAGAGAATCCAACACTGGAGTAAAAGTATTACTTGGATATAATAGAGGGTACGAGATCAAGGGACATGGAGATGTTCTTGTTACTCTGCCTGATGGAAAGATTAGGAATATATCATGTTCTTGGCATTAAGAAGAACCCAATTTCTGTATCAAAGATTACATATTAGGATCTCAAGGTAGAATTCTTTAAATCTCATTTTATTATTAAAGACTTGTTGGACCAGATGAAGCCTATTGCTACAAGTATTCACATAGGAGGACTCTACAAACTGGACGTCAAGAGTACACCACAAATTTAATGGTCAAAGTTTTGAGTTGTGGAAACTCAAGATGGACGATCTGTTGGTGGATAAAGATCAGTGGATCGCAGTAGATCTAGGTACTAAACCAACGGGAGTGTTCAATGAAGAATCGAAGAAGTTGGATCAGAAGGCAAAGAGCACAATATGATGTGTGTCTCATATTTAGTATTGCTAAATGTATTAGGGGAAGCTACAATGAAGGATTTGTGGGACAAGTTACGGACTTTCTACCAATCTAAGTCTCTGGTGAATAAACTGTTCCTGCAAAAAAAGTTGTATAACTTGAGGATGAAAGATGGAGACTCGATGACAGAGCATCTAAATGCATTTAATACTGTGGTAAGTTAGTTAGCATATGTTGATATTAAAATTTCAAATGAGGATAAGTGCATCAACTTGTTGTGTTCTCTACCAGATTCGTGGGATAGTTTGGTTATTGCAATAGGTAGTAATGCAACTACCTTGCAGTTTGATGATATAGTCTCATCCTTTTTTACGGAGTAGATGAGACAAAAAAATATGAAGATCTAGAATGGTGATGCCTTGTCTATACGAGGACGGTCCTAGAACAGAAACAAAAATAAGTCATCAAGTGGGAGATCTAAATCTCGAGCAAAACCTGTAAAGGTGGTGTGCTAGAAATGTGGAAAGGAAGGGCACTACAAAAGGGACTGTAAATATAAAGCTCCTGATAAAGGAAAGGGATCTTATGATGCTCCTTCTGCAGAGGTGAAAACCACATTAGATGAAGGTGGGGATGTGTACTTGGCTTCTTCAAGCACACATGTAGATCATGAGCCATGATTGATCGACTTAGGTGCATCCTTTCACTTCACTCCCCATAGAGAGTGGTTCCGTATGTATTAGAAATATGATGGTGGTGATGTCTTCTTAGGGGATGATAGGAAGGCTAGAATCATTGGTCACAGGAGAGTAAAGTTGAAGTTGCAAGATGGAAGGGTTAGAAAAATTCCAGGTGTTCTGTATATTCCTGCATTAGCCAGATATCTAATTTTTGTAAGCAAGTTGGATGATGCAGGTGTTAATATAGTGTTCGAAAAGGACACCTACAAAATGGTTCAGGGAGCACTGGCATTGATGTGGGGAGTTCGGATTGGAACTCTATACAATTCACAAGGTAACACAATTGTTGATGGGTGCAACAATTTTGTGGTTCCTAAAAGTGGAGCAGAAAATCTAGTGGTCTCTGGAGAGAAGAGCATGATGTGGCATCAAAGGCTTGGACATATTGGAGAGAAGGGCCTTCGAATACTTCATGGTAAAGGTATGGTAGAAGGTATGATTAATAGCTTTCTCGATTTTGATTTTTGTGAAAATTGTGTATACGGGAAGCAGAATCGAGCAAGTTTCCCCTCTGGTGGTAGGAGGGTGAAACATATATTAGAGCTTGTGCATAGTGATGTGTTTGGACCTATGAAGGTTCCATCAATACGTAAGTCTGCATACTATGTATCATATATAGATGATTTCCCAATGAATACATGGATATATTTCCTTAAGAAGAAATCTGAAGTCTTTGACAGGTTTAAAGAATTCAAGGCTCTAGCGGAAAGCTAGACAAAGAAGAAGAAAAAGGTACTAAGGATAGATAATGGTGGAGAGTTTTGCAGTAAGGAATTTGAAGAATTCTATAAGAAGTGTGGTATAGCACGTTAGAAGACTACTCCATATACACCTCAGCAAAATGGAGTTGCAGAAAGAATGAAAAAGATGTTGATGGAAAGGGCAAGGAGCATGCTCAGTGGTGTTGGGTTAGGATAGGAATTCTAGGAAGAGGCGGTGGAGACAACATGTTACCTGGTCAACAGATCACTTTCATCAGTGTTGGAGGATAAAATTCCACAAGAGGTATGGAATGGTAAGAAACCCTCTCTTTCACATCTTAGTGTATTTAGATGTGATGGATATGTACATGTTCCAAAGGAGAAATGAACCAAGTTGGATAGAAAATATAAAAAGTGCATCTTTACTGAGTATAAGGATGGTTTAAAGGGTTATAATCTTTGGAACCTAGTAACAAGAAAGGTTGTGTACAACTGAGATGTGGTGTTTAGAGAGGTGAAAGTTGTTATTAAAGATGAAGTCCAACCAAAGGAACTCGAGAAGAAAAAGTATGAGCTAAACGAGGAAGAATCAGACTCTACAGCATAGAAAGAATCAGAAGATGAAGAGCCACAAAATCTGGGTGTGAGAATATAAGTTCGAGAGAGAAGGCAGCCAAAAAGGTATAGTCCATCTACTTTATGTTCAAATTTTTCTTTATCTATTACTGATGATGATCCCAAAACTGTGAAGGAAGAAGTAGATTTAGATGATGGAAAACACTGGAAAGAGGCCATGGTTAATGAAATGGCATATTTGCACAAAAATTAGGCTTGGAAGGAAACCCATTGGTAGAAAATGGGTGTTCAAGAAGAAGATAAATGCATAAGGAAAGATGGAGAAATACAAATCTCGGTTGGTAGCAAAAGGTTATTCCCAAGTGCCAGGAATTGATTTTGGTGATATTTTTCCCCTCGTTGCCAAGGTAACTTCTATTAGGTTACTTTTATCTATTGCTACTACTTTTTATTTTGAAGTAGAAGAGATGGATCTGAAGACAACATTTCTTCATGGGGATCTGGAAGAGGAAATCTACATGAAGCAACTTGAAGGCTTTGTGGTGAAGGTTAAGAAAGAACTGGTATGCAAGTTAAATAAGTCTCTATATGGGTTAAAACAATCTCTAGTATCATAAATTTGATACATTTATATGGGAACCTGGCTTCACTAGAAGCAAAGCAGATCACTGTGTGTATTTTATATTAATTGGTGACCATGTTATTTATTTGGTCTTGTATGTGAATGATATGTTGCTGGCTGGAAATCACAAAGAAATTATCGAGGATTTGAAGACCCAATTATCCTCCAAATTCGAGATGAAAGATCTTGGTGCTACAAACTATATTTTGGGCGTGGAAATCAAAAGAGATCAAGAAAGGAGGAAGCTCTAGTTAAACCAGAGGAAGCATGTTAAGACAATATTGCAGAGATTTAATATGCAGGCTAGTAAACTGGTGAAGGTTCCTATTCCAATAGGTGTAAAGTTATCTAGTGAACAGTGTCCCAAGACACAAGAAGAGGAAGAGGAGATGTCCCATGTTCCATATGAAAGTGTAGTTGGTAGCCTGATGTATGCACTGGTCTATACTAGTGCGAGTATTGAACAGGTTTATGTCAAAACAAGGAAAGGAGCATTGGAGTGCAGTGAAGTGAGTTTTTAGGTATTTGCGTGGCACTAGTGATTATGGTTTATGCTACCAAGGAAGACCAGGTTTGGATAGAGTGTTGGATATTCCTGGCTTTGTTGATGCAGACTGGGCTTGAGATCTGGATAAAAGAAGATCTACAAGTGGGTATGTGTTTAACCTATTTGGAAGTGCAATGAGTTGGATGAGTAAGAAATAATCTATAGTGGTATTTTCAACTATAGAGGTAGAACACATGGCAGCCACTCATGCAAGCAAGGAAGCAGTTTGGTTGCAGAGATTGTGTTCAAGTATGGGGTTAATACAAGGAGATATTAAGATAGACTGTGATAGCCAAAGTGCAATTTTCTTGGAAAAGAACCCTGCATATCATTCAAAGACAAAGCACATTAATGTTTATTATCACTTTTTGAGGGATATGATAGAAGACAAAAAGGTGTTTCTAGTAAAGTTGGACACATTGAAGAATATTGTAGATGCATTGACAAAATTTGTGAGCCCTGAGAAGTGATTTTGGTGTAGGGAAACAATGGGTGTTGCAGGGCTGAATAAGTGACTAAGCTCTCTTATGGCCTCTTGTGGAAAGAAAACAACAAGAGGGAGAATGTTGGGTTGTGTTATATTCTTTCCATGACTAGCCCACGTAGTTAACTGGGGGGTTAGAGGGGGGGCGAAGCGCCCCCTTCATTGCGATGATTGCGTAGTGGGGGGGTTACAGGGGGTTTGAGGGGTGTAGGTAACCCCACTTTATGGGTTCCAAGGTAGCACCCTAAAAAATTTTGGTTTTGGAAACCATGTTATGTTGGGCAAACCCACCTATGGTTTTGTGCATGATTTTTGCACATGTTTTTGGACATGATGGTTTTCGGTCCATGGTTTTGGATGCGATGGTTTTCGGTCCATGGTATTGGATTCTTCAGCATGTAAAATATGTATTATAACATTGAAAGGAACATAATGAAAAATCATGCTAGGAGTCTCGATTTTGGGATCCAGGGGAAATCTCTGTGTATATGTGCTTTATGTGTTATGCTCTCCCATTTTTTATTTTATGTGTTTTAGAATTCATATGCAAGTAATTTCTGTATAGGGTTAAAACCTACAAACTCATGACTAATGTTCTATCAAATGGGATGGTATATATCTTCTATAATAGGGAAAAACATATGAATACTAGAAGGTTTTTCATTAGAACCTCCATTTTGTCTAGATAGGGAGCATGCGATGTAGTAGAGGAGTGAAAAATGTGCATGTCCTAAATGGTATGAGACCTACATAATATCACATGATCTATATAATTACCTGTTCAACATAATATAAGTTCAACAATTTATATTCTATTTTCCCTATATGTTTAATTATGTATTTACACTGATTTTTTATGAAAAGGGAAGATGATTAAAGCCCATATTGATAACTCTATGTAGAAATCATGCATATTACAAGGACCTCATTAAGATCTTGAATACTTGCAGATGTCATGATTATGGGGAAACTATTTATATTTGGAATCTTCTTGATCTGGTTATGATTCTGGACCCCTTGTGTTCATTCACATGCAACATACCAAGGCGGGCCCCATGGTGAACTAGCGCTATATATTAGCACCACATTGAGCCTACACCATAGTTGCATCAGTTAGAGGTAGAACCCTTTAGTAAGGGTCCCATGGGAAGAGATTTGAACCCATCCTCCCTTTTAAGATACAGTAGACTTGGGGCCTCAGGACAAAGCTTACGCCTTGATTTAATGCACCTACAACCACATCGATAAAATCAAGTCAACTGAAAATCATAGGTAGACTCACTAGCGCTAGGAAACAAGTAGTGGATGGTCCCATCAACAAATACCCATATAGGAAAATCTATCTATGATAGTTGCAACAACTGAAACTACACACAGGTAAAGTATTGAGGCACATGACAAGTGTTTCTTAGAAACTGAACTGATGGGTAGTCCCATCTATTGAAACCTCTAAGAAATAAAAATTTCCCCATCAAATGAGGTATGTCTCAACATTAGGACTATGGGAAGGTTATAATAGCAGAGGTTTGAGATCCTTCAAGGGCTAAGATCTAAGATCTCATTCAAGTGCATTTTAGTTACCTTTGATGAATGACATTCCTTGTAGTGGTTGGACTTGTCTCCAGGAATGTGTGGAGCTTTGATGTAGAAAAATACTAATCCATTAGCCACCTCCTGATAAGTGCAAACCATGTAGAGTATAGTGTCAAAGGATGAGAACTAGCGTCGAAGTTGAGAATGTAATGAGATATAAGGAAAAATTAGTAGAAAATGAAAATACTAAGGTGACATCCCCATCAAAGTGGCATAAGAACATGGTTTCTCTCAAAAATTGTAGAAAGGCATAGAGGAGAAGCTCAAGGAGGATGTGGAAGGAGAGTTGCAAGTAGAAGAATTCCAGTAGCGAATTCAACCTTAGAGGAGGAGATGAGGCACATTGAAGAGAGGCTGGAAGAAATGGAAACTTTGAAGAGGCAAGGATCTAACCTCAGATATATCAGTAAATCCAAGGAAAAATATTTTGGGAAAGAATAATATGGAGGAAAATAAACATAGAAATGAACGCTGATAATGATAACCAAATTGGGCATCAGTTTGAGGATGGAAGTGCCCGCAAATGAAAGTAATTTGAATGTAAATGAGTTAATGGATTTGATAAATGTTATGGATAAGTATTTTTATTATGAATATGTCGATGAGGAGAAGAAAGTAAATTTCATTGTTACAAGGTTGAAGGGACATATGACCCTGTAATGGGATGAAGTGTAGGTTGATAGGAAACCAAAAGGAAAGCCTAAGATTAGAAGCTATGATAGAATGGTGGAAAAAATAAAAAATGAGTTTCTACCCAAGGATTACTATCAAAATATTTTGAAGCAATTGCAAAACCTTAGATAGAGGTACATGACAGTGAAAGAACATGTCGAAGGGTTTTATACATTAAATATTAGAGATGGACACATTGAAGAGGAAGCTAAAAAAGTTTTCAGATACCTTAATGGATTGAGGTATGAGATTCATGATGGCATTCGTATCTTGACTCTAAAATTAGTTCGGAATGGTTACCAAGTTTCTTTGGAAGTTGAGGAAAATATTTCTAGAAAAAAATGTCAAAAGAACAAAGGAAAACACCATACTAGAGGAAAAGGAAAATCAGGGAGTAGACAAATATTCCACTCTCCAAACAAATAAAGTAGCAGTCTAAGTAAGCAACCACCAAGAGAAGCGAACTTTATAGGAAGAAGATATTTCGTCAGAGGCTAAGGAAAATACTACCAACCCATACACTATAGATGTGGATGATTGTGCCATATGTCATGGGAATTCTTAGAGAATAATATAGTAAGTTAGAGGAGTCCACATGTGGTAGAAGATAAAGAGGAGAATGTGAGTATAGTGACAAATGAAAAAGCTTTTGAAGTAAGAGAATACTTGTTGGTGAAGAGATTTATATTTAACTCATAAGCAGAAACTAAAGAACCAACTCAGAGGAGGAAGAGAGTCAGGACCATGCACAATTCAAGTGATAATTGTTGTAATGTTGTAGTTGATAGTGGTAGTGAGATAATCTTATTTCTATATACATGGTAGATAAACTAGATTTGAAAAGAAAACCACATCATATCCATTACAATTTTTCATGGTTGCAAAAAGGTCATCAAATCTTAGTCAATGAAAGATGAAAGGTAGATTTAAAAAATTGAAGATACAAGGATGAGATATTGTGTGATGTAATTCCTATGGATGTTTTCCATATTTTGTTTAGAAGGACATCAAAATTTGATAGGAGGTTTACCCATGATGATAGAAGGAAACTTAGACACTTTATAAGGATAGTCAGATGCTGACATTGCTACCTTTACAAGGTGAAGGAGCTAAAGAAAAAATTGGCCCTAGTGTGTTTTTTATGACTGTTAAGGAGTTTTTGCAAGACATTAAGAAGAATGAAGTCCATTTTTCCTTGATTGGTTAACCTGAGGCAGTTCTCACCAGCACAAGTTTAGATAATCCTCCTAAGGAATTCAATGATATTTTGGATGATTTTATAGATATAGTTGTGGATGAATTATGAAATAAACTACGCCCTATTCATAACATCAACCATCATATAGATTTGATTCGCACGGTGAGTTTTCCAAGAAAGCACCTTACAAAATGTCTCCTCAAGAGAATGAAGTAATAATGAAACATGTACAATAGTTACAGGACACTAGCTTTATCAGAGAAAGTTTAAGCGTGTATGTTATTCCAACAGTACTTAGCTCAACTAAATATGGTGGATGGAGAATGTGTATTGATTGGAGGGCCATAAAAAATTAGAATATGGTATAGGTTTACTGCTCTGTGTATTGGCGACTTAATTAATTGTTTGAGTGGTGCTAGATATTTTTCTAAGAGATACTTGAACAGTGGCTACCACCAAACCTAAATGACAGAAGGGGACAGGTGAAGAACAACCTTTAAGACTAGTGATGGACTATATGAGAGGCTAGTAATGCGCTTTGGTCATACTAATGTACCTAACACTTCCATGTGACTAATGAATGAATTTTTCAAGGCATTTATAGGTAAGTTTTGTTTTTGTCATTTTTCATTTGGATGGAATTTTAGTATACATCAAAACAAAATAAGATCATTTGATACATATCATATTGGTTTTGAAGAATTTACAAGAAGAGAAATTGTTAGTTAATTTTCAGAAATGTAACTTTATGAAAAGGGAATTGGTATATTTCAGCTTCATGATTTATGAAGCTAGTTTGAATATGAGGTTAGGAGATTTCATGACCTTGCAAGTTTTTATAGAAATTTCATTAGAAAAATTTGCACTTTGTACAACTATGGTAGAAATTATCAAAGAAAACAATCAACCATTTGAGTTGACTATAGCAATAGAGAGAAAGTTACTTTAAGTTGTTGAAGTGAAAGGTCACAAAGTAACCTATTTTGGATCTCCCATACTTCAATAAGGATTTCTAGATTGAAACAAATGTAAGTGGAGTTGCTATTGGAAAATTTTGGAGTTAGGAACCAGGACCAATTGCTTATTTTAGTGAGAAGCTAAATGAAGCAATACAAAGGAATTCTTCTTACAATAAAGAATTTTATGCTATAGTTTAGGTTTTCAAGAAGTTGCGACCCTATCTTATGCTGAAGGAATTTGCTTTGTACAATGATAACTGTGCTCTAAAATTCTTTAACAACCAACCAAAATTAAATCAAAAGCATGTAAAATGGGTTGAATTCCTATAGAATTTTACTTTTGTGATTGAGTATATGAGTGGTTCATCAATAAAGGGATCTCACACTAATTAGAATTTACTTTACGTGCGTTCTAGGGATTAATGAGCTAAGATAAATGTACAAGGATGATGAATATTGTAAGGAGCCATATGCGGCTTGTGAAACCCCAAGGAACATGGATAAGACACAATGTTTAAGTTGTATGATCTAGGATGTCTTTCTATTCAAAGACCACCAACTTTAATAGAATGTTCCATGAGATATACTATTATAAAGGCGAAACACAATAGAGGATTGTTAAGACACATTGTGACTAAGTTTTTTTTCTTTGTTAAATTCTTTTTATTATTGGATAGGTATGCAAGTTGAAGAAAATTTGTGTAAAATTTCAAAGTGTGCCAATATGCCAAAGTAAGAAGATAAAATACAACATTGTATTAGCCGCTGCCCATTCCAAGCATACCTTGGGATTCTATTAGCATGTATTTTATTTTGATATTATCTTGAAAACACAGATTTAAAGATTCTATTCGTGTGGTTTTGGATTGGTTTTCTAGAATAACTGATTTTAAAAACCAAGCTGTTTTAAAAAAAGTTTCGCAGTTAAAATATAGAATCATGGAACCTGAATACAGTTTCTCCGTGACCGTGATAAGCCGCAGAAGGAAACGAGCGAGGAATGTGTTGAACGCTTAGCCGGAAAGGGAACAGAGGGAGGAATGTGCTCAAAGCCTAGGCCGAGTTGAATACACAAATAAATCACATCCTCGCACTTGGTAACCTAGTTAATGACCGAAGTAAACTTTTATATTTGAAAAATAGATTGCGTTTGACGTATTGGGCGCATATTATTTTCGACGAGTAATATCGTGTGGTCCACTCATAATTGTCATTGTCATTGCTAAAGTAAATTACAGCTCTAAGCCAGCTAGAATTTTCAATTTTTGAAATTATAAAACTTAAAATAAGGTGGGGAAAATTTTATAATATATAAATATTTTTAAATATAAGATTCCATTTTAAGTCTTTGAATTTAGAATTGGGCAATCTTATATTGGAAATATCAACGTCAATATAAAAATCGTCAATTTGTAAAACACTTGAAATGATCCATCATATATACATTACTTAACTTTACAGCGAAAACATTATATATGCATTACCTAACTTTACAGCCAAAACATTTTAAAAACAATACACATGTTTACTGTAACGTGAAACATAAGCACAAATCGTTTATCATATGGAAATAAAAGAACCAGGAACATTATATATGCATTACTTAACTTTAAAGCCAAAACACTTTAAAAGCCATACACATGTTTACTGTAGGGTAAAAACATAAGCACAAATCGTGTATCATATGGAAATAAAAGAACCAGGTCGTGGTTCTGAAATAAAACGTGGAAATTCAATCTCGAGGACCAGTAGCATGGCCGTTGCCTTCCGTTGACTTGCTCCTAGAATGTTTTCTATTATTTCTTTGGCCTTTTGGGATAGATTATTTATTTTCAGTTGACAATTAATCATTTTTAATCGAAATTAACTTTTTTATAATTAAAGTCGGATATGGAAAATATATATCTAGCAGACGTATATATTGAATGTATATATTTCAACTTGGGGTGCAAGGAGGTTTATTGACTTTTGTGTTTTCTTAATAATTTACTGACAGATTTATGGGAGCCAATATGTTATGTTTATTGAGGGGTTAAATTAAATTAATTGATGTGATTTTGAGTTGAATTAATTAAATAATTTAAAAATGTGTGGAGTTAAGAGTGTAGGCTATTATTATTTGAAGTTTAAAAAGTTAGTAAAAGATTGAGAAAATGAAAAAGTTAGGAAAGATTGAGTTGTTGTTTGTATTACTGATTATTAGTTGAACTATTGATTACTAGTTAAAAATAAAGAACTCAAGAAAAAATTTAAATCACTTAATGTTTAAAAAGTTGGTAAAAGATTAAGACAATAAAAAAGTTAGTGAAAGATTGAATTGTTGTTTGTATCATTGATTATTCTTTGAAATATTGGTTACTCCTTAAACTTAAAAAGTTTAGTAACAATTAAATTACTTAAAGTTAAAAATAGTTGGTGAAAGATTGAGATAATAGAAAAGTTAGTAAAAGATTGAGTTACTGTTTGTACCACTGATTACTGGTTGAAGCACTAATTAAGTTAGTAAAAGTTAAAAAATGTATGACGTACTCATTAAACTTATTAAAAGTTAAAAATGTATGAGCATCACTTGTTACTCATTAAATTAAAAAAAAACTTAGTAAAAGTTGAAAAATGTATGACACACTCTTCTTTGTCACTTTTTCCATGACTCATTATTCTTTCTAGAATGTGAGGTATGGTTCAGCTTTTGTTAGTTGAGGATTCAGTTTTGTATTTTGAAAAATTGAAACAATTTTTTATGCTTAATGATCGGTTACATATTTCTATCATCATTTAAATATGAAAATAAAATTATTAATATAGAATTATTAGATGAAAAACATAATAACAAGCCTAATATAGAACAAGGCTAGGAATTTCAATAAATTAACTAATAAGAAAAAAATTAGTAGCCTTGGATTCTAAAATGGGTGCTATATTAGTGGATTGTAAAATGGTTGATGATGTTAGATGCTAAAATTGTGGTAGCCTTGTGGGTTCTAAAATGGATGGGATGGTATTGAGTGGTATAAAATTGCAGTTCCTAAGGTTGTGGGTGGAGACATTGCATTATTGAGGTTCCTAAGCTTGTTCCTAAGGTTGCGGGTGGAGACATTGCATTTGTGTTTTAGGTTGGTTGTTAACATTGGCATTGTAGATGTTTTTTGGATTTATGTTAGACACTTTCCCTGCTCTTCGGTTGTGAAAGGAGTGAGAGAGCTTATCCATGTTTAGATTTAGAGGAACATTCACTGTAGAACTAATTTATAGATTTTTGTGTTAAGAGAAAATATTATGACTTTTTGTTAAATGTTAATTTTTTAGTTATGGCTTTCTATAAAATAAAAATAAATTAAAAGGAAAATAGTGTAGACCAGTTCATGAAAGAATAAGTATCGTATTAAAAGTATAATGTGTATAATATGAATTGTAGTGTGAAAAGTTAAAGGAAGCAAGTGGAGGTTAACAGAAGCTTTAGCTGGCTTACCAGTAACTATGGAACAATTATGGAACTTTGGGTTGTGGGGTTGCTCTCTTAGGGTCAAGAGAAGAACTAGCCAAGAAATTTGTGCATAGCCCAACTATTTAACTATCCATTTATTGACAATAAGATTTATAAATTCCTTAAAAAAAATCAATTCATTAAAGGCTTTCTTTAGAAAAAAGATAGATTCTACTTGTTCAAGCATCAATCTTGTTGAGCGAAACCCTTGTCCAGAAGTTCGGTCAAAAGGCGCGCACACATATATAACCAGAAAACAGTGACAGTGTAACGACTGTCGGATAAATTCAATAAATTTGAATAATGACAATGACAATCTAAGGACTGTAGAGAGACCGAAAGAGAAGTTGGGACCCTCATGGGTCTACATAATTCGCTATAACCCTTAAAGAAAGAACAATAAAAAGTCAAGTGGAAAATCTACAGGATATAGTCCCTCAGGCTCTGTCGAGAAAGCGTTACAAGAAGGAATCTGTTGTGGGAACCTACAAGAGATAAAAAATTTGGGGCTTCACCTTACAAGTTGTAAGAGGGGCAGCAGACAAAAACCAGTAAGTAGTTGGGGCATACCTATTGAACGGATCTGGGTTCAAGACCTCGTACAGAGGTTGATTTGCAAGGTTTAGACACACACATAACCAGAAAATAATGACGATCGAAGGACGATAGAATAAACTTAATAAATTTAAATCACCTTTGTCGTCGGATTAAAAATCGAGCCATCAACGGATAAGGTTAATCCACTTGGGCTGATGGAGACTAGTAGTTGTCGATTGGAAGCTGTTCTAGAATGTTCCAGTAGGTATAAAACCATCTTGATACCGACGGGTTAAGGATGGAGTAGCGGCAACCGAGGTCAATTTAGAAGTTAAGTATTACATTAACAATGATGGTAAATCAAAGGTGCCTTAATTAATTCAGGTCGAGTGCCCTGAGAATTTAATAAACTATATGTATAGTCGTCGTGGAGTTATTTAATTATGATTTTCACCAGAAAAAAAAATTGAACGGGTATTGTTAATATGTCATTTATTTATGTTAAGAGGATGAGGCCCCATTATTGTTGTTAGGGTTGTATGGTAGGTTTTAAACCCATGTGGCATTCAAGATTTTATGATTTTTTAATTTGAACTTTTATTAACATTAACCTAGAGCTTGATATTCGTAGAGACTGATAGGTTCAAACACACACATATAAAACCTGAAAACAATGAAAATCTAAGCACTGTAGAATAAATTAAAAAATTTTCATCACCTCTGCCGTCAGATTAGAAATCAAACCATCAACGGCTAAGGTTAATCCACTAGGGATGATGGAGACTGGAAGTTTCCAGTTGGAAGCTCTTCTGGAATGTTCCAAAAAGTATAAAACCATCTTGATATCGACGTGTTAAGGACGGAGTAGTGGCAACGAGGGTTAATTGCAGAACTTAAATATTACATTAACAATGATGGTAAATCAAAGGTGCCTTACTTAAATTATGCAGAGTGCCCTCAGAATTTAATAAACTATATGTATAGCCGTTAGTGGAGTTAATTAATAATGGTTTTCACCCGGAAAACATTTCAATAGGTATTAGTAATGTGTCATTTATTTATTTTAAGAGGGTGAGGCCCCGTTCTTGATGTTAGGGTTGTATGCTAGCTTGCAAAGCGAGGTGGCATTTAAAATTTTATGATCTTTTAATTTGAAGTTTTATTAACATTAACCTAGAGCTTGATATGCGTAGAGACTGATAGGCTCACATACACATAGATATATATATAACTAGAAAATAATGACATTCTAAGAAGTGTAGAATACTTTTAATAAATTTAAATTACCATAGTGACAATCTAAGCATTATAGAGAGACCAAAAGCAAAGTTGGAACCCTCATGGGTCTGCACAGTTTGCTAACACATATGATCTAACTTTTAAAAAATGATGAACAATAAAAACCCAAGTGAAGAACCTATAGGATATAATCCCTCGGACTCTATTGGGAAAGAGTTATAGCAAGGAATTCATTGTGGGAAATTGCAAGAGATAAAAAATTGGGGCTTCTTCTCATAAGCCATAGGATAAGTAGTAGACAAAAACTAGTAAGTAGTTGGGGCATATTTGTTGAACACGGTTGGGTTCAGGAACTCGTCCAACAATTGTGCCGGAAGATTTACAAACATATATAACCAAAAAAGAGTGATAATCGAAAGCTTTTCGAAAAAATTTAATAAATTTAAATCACCTATATAGTCGGATTAGAAATTGAGCCATGAATGGCTAAGGTTAGCCCACTTGGACTAATGGAGATTGGAAGTTGTCGGCTGGAAGCTCTTTTAGAATTTTCTAGCGGTATAAAACCATCTTGATACTAAGGCGTTAAGGATGGAGTATCAGCAACTAGGGTCAATTGTATAAATTAAATATTACATTAACAACAATTGTAAATCCAAGGTGCCTTAATTAAATCATGCAGAGTGACCTAACAATTTAATAAACCATATGTATAGTTGTCGTGGATTTAATTATTTATGATGTTGACCATAAAAACATTTGAACAAGTATTATTAATGTGTCATCTATTTATGTTAAGAGCGTGATGCCTTGTTGTTGATGTTGGGATGTATGCTAGCTTGTAAAGCGATGTGGCATTTAAAATTTTATGATTTTTTAATTTGAAGTTTTGTTAACATTAACCTAGAGATTGATATGTGTAGACACTGATAGTTTTGAAAATCAATTTTATATTACATGCAAACAAACCCTAACGTAATTACTATTTCAATGGGTAATTTTTTTTTATTATCAAAACGAGATATTAACATTAATTTAGAGCATCTAAGAACCAGATATTTATTCTAGTAATGAAATCCAGAAGCTCAAAATTAAATATGGAACCAGTTAAGAAATTTATGCATAACCTAACTGCCTATTTCCTAGATTCATTACATAAGTCTCTATTTACTGGAAATAAGATTTACAAATTCTTAAAAAAAGAAGTGCAATTCATCATTTTAGGCTTTCTTTAGCAAATAGGTAAATTATACTTGCTCGAGTATGAATCTTGTGGATCAAAACCCTCATCCATAGGTTGGGCTGTAAGGTTCTCTCTCTCACACACATATAACCATAATATAGTGACAGTCTAACGATAGTAGAATAAATTTAATAAATTTAAATCATGATCGTGACAGTCTAAGGACTGTAGAGAGACCAAAAACAAAGTTGGAACCCATGGGTCTGCACAAATGACTAACACGTCTGATCAAACCCTTAAATGAAGAAAAGTAAAAACCCAAGTGAAAAATCTACAGGATATAGTCCGTCAGACACTACCGGGAAAGAGTGACAGTAAGGAATCCATTGTGGGGACCTTTAAAAAATAAAAAGTTGGGGCTTGGTCATGTAAGTCCTAGGATATGCACTAGAAAAAAAATCAGTAAGTAGTTGGGGCATACCTGTTGAACATGTCTGGTTTGGAGAGGAATCTTAAAATCTCCTCTCGTGGAATTGGAAGGACCTAGTGAGTAAAAGGGTTCACATCAGATTAACGTCGAAAAATATTTAGGATAACCAAATGAACATGATATTTCTTGACCTATTATCTTTGAAAGCGGTGTTCAATGAGTAAGTGCATCCTTGTACTAAGAAAATTCCCTAATCAATTTGGTCAGAGTGCCATAAGTTTCAAGCCTATTAAAAACACCATCAATGTAACCTTGCATGGTAAAGAACTAAAAAAATTTTAGCGAGTAGTTCAATGGATTTAAGTAATGGTAAAGACTGTATAAACTGAAGAATGTACCAGTGAATACCTTTGCAGAAGCTGGGTCAAACATTGTGGTCATTTGGTTGAATTTTGACTGCAGATGCAGAGTCACCTTGCAAAACTTGCAGGAGCGGAATGGTGCTGAAAGGAGGAAGTCATCATAGCGATTGGGTAACCTAACCCTATCTTGCTAAACCCATGCGATCGAATTAGAATGGACCTTTTACCTTCGAAAGTGGCATTTAATGAGTAAGTGCATCCTCATATTGAGAAAAATCCCCAGTGAATTCGGCGAAAGTGCCATAAGTTTCAAGCCTATTGAAAACCACAATAGTGTAATGTTGCATCATAAAGAACTATAGAAATTTAGCCAATAGTACATTGGATTTAAGTAACGCTAAAAAATACATGAATTGAATAATGTACTTGTGAATACCTATGCGGAAGCTAGGTGAAACACTATGGTCATTTGGTTGAATTTCACCTGCATCTGCAAAGTCGCTTTGCCAAAATTGCAGGAGTGGAATGGCATTGAAAGAAGGTGGTCAAGGTAAGGGTTGATTACCCTAACCCTATGCGGATAAACCTCCATCTTCAGATTAAAAATCACGCCATAAACATCTAAGGTTAATCCACTTGGGTTGATGGAGATTGGAAGTTGTCGGTTGGAAAATCTTTTGGAATGTTCCAGCAAGTTAAGGATGGAGTACCGATAACTAGGGTGAATTGTAGAACTTAAATATTACATTAACAACACTGGTAGCTCAAAGGTTTCTTAATTAAATCATGTGGAGTTCCCTGAGAATGTAATAAACTATATGTATAGTAGTTGTGGAGTTCATTAATTATTATATTCACCATAAATACATTTGAACAAGTATTATTAATGTGATATGTTGACCATAAAAACATTTGAATGGGTACTATTAAAGGGAAAATGTGTGTTGGCATTATGACTCAGGTTTGGCACTATGACACAAGTGTTTTCCTTGATGGAAACTCACTCACATGACAAATCATAATTCAGGCTCTTAGAATAAAAGAAAAAGAGATATACATAGTTTCCACTTAACCAAGTCACGTATACATGTGGGTCACCGATCAAAAGTCGCATATGTGTATGCACACACTTTCATGCACGGAAAAGCACATACATGTGGGAAAACTTATTTTTAGTCCATGGTATTTGGTCCTTTGTATTTTGACCTATGGTTTTGGACCATGGTATCTCATCCGAAGTGTTGAACCCAGGTATTTTGACCCAGGTATCGGTTCTAAGTGGTTTTGGACCATGGTATTGAGTAAGGCATAAGACTATAAAAGGGGAAGGAGATCATTAGGAAAAGGCACTCACTCAAGGATTGAATATCAAATAAAGAGCAAGATCTAGAATACTAGTCATTGGGTTATGGTGCATAGCAGAATTTGAACCAAGGAGGAACCTGAGCGCTAGAAGAACGATAAGTTCTATTGATGGGTCAAGATGTTAAGGCTTGAGTAGAAGTATCTCTGTGTCATTTTGATCTGTTATAATTGGCGCATGACTTGATCTATGAATCTGATAATCTGGGTATAACCGATGTCTAAATAATTGAAAAGGGTAAATTATCTCATATAGAACTGTACGCAGGTTTGGCATAGCTAAGGCACGTATACACCTTGGTTCGGTAATTTAAAATAGTGTATATGTTGTTTTTCCTTAATGCAGAAGCATATGCACATAGGTTCTTCATCTCGAAGTAGCATACATCTCATAAAATATGTTTTAGCTACTTCTGTTTATTGCTACAGTATTCTAGGTTCAAGATTGGTGTCTGGTTATTGTTATTGTATTTTGGTTACAACATTCAAAGAAGTGATTGATTGATTCAGTTTTGGATGGTGCAAAAGGGATTGGTTGATGCAGACACATTTGATGTTTGATTGACATTATTTATGGATCCAATCTAGAAATTTATGAAACATGGTCCCCGGAAGAAAAGAGAAGGTTGTAGCCTTCTATAGGTTAGCACCTACGTACTAGTACATCAGCTAGTACAAGAGCTAGGGGGTTGTAGCTCCCTTCGAGGAGAAGCTGGAGAACGAGAGAAGGTTTTCGCCTTCTGCTGATAGAGGTCTACGTATTGGTATACGACTGCATCAGTACAGAAATATTGTAAAAATGAGTTTCTTATTAAAAGAAGATAGAGACGAATTGTATTAGTGTTACCGGGAATAGTGTCCACTCGGATGCTGCTATTCCCACTAAGGCTGGTAGTTATCTTAGAAACAAACAAGTAAAGTCTAATTTCGTTTTCCTTTATGAAAATAGACAAGAGTGGAAGAAAGGAGACCAACCTTAGTCTTGCGCTTGATTTCCTTATTTGATTCCTCTCCTTCCTAATAGAGCTTTGCCGCTTCTTCTTCGTCTGCCTAGCTTCAGAGCACCTGTGGAATCACAACAACATACTACTATCGACGAACAAAGATCTATATTCATAAATAACACACGATCATATATGTGTTAACCATACAAATGCATATATAATGAAACATACAAGAATATGGAGGAAAACTTGAATAGCTTTATTAAGATCAAAAGTAGCAAGAGGATTACAACCATATGTTTTGACCCAGCATCATCCTCCAGCAAGAAAGCCCTTCTTCACCTCAAGTAAAGCTTAGATCACCCAACACTATGAAGTTACTCCAGAAAACCAACAACACTTCTCTACAAGATACAAGATTCCAGCCTCAGGATCTCTGTGATGAGGGATCCATATATAGATGATTGTATGGAGGTGAGTCATCTTTTGGGGTCTTGATTAGTGTCCTCTCTCTGATAGTTCCTGATTCCACTTGGAGAATGATGATCTCTTACTCATCCCTGGTCAAAAATAGAGAGGCAAGTGTCAGAGGGGAAGCTTCTAGAAGATTCCATTATCTTCCACCTCGCAATTTGTCCCTACCATTTGTCCATTCCCTACCATTGCACCCTACAGAGGAGCCATTCAGTATGCATCACACCCTGTACACTGGGAAGGTGATATGCATCACACCCTATGCACTGGGTTTTCAGTATGGTCCAGTTTTGACCATTTATGAGCATTTTTTAGTGGAGAACTTCTGGGAGATGATGTAATCAGCTGACCTTGCTCCTTTAGGCAGTGAAGAAACACTTTTAGGGACTGAGGAGCCCTTATTTTATGGACATTTATGATTGGGGTTGAAGTGCCCAAAAATGTCTATAACAAGTAGGTGTTTTTCACCCACATTGAGTTTCCACCTTATATCTTGTGTTCATATGTGTGATTATTTGTTTTATTTTACTGCACTTGTTTACTGTTCTTATGGTTAATGAAGTTCTAATGTAAAGATTAAAGATCATTAGTTAATGGATTGACGTAACCATAAGTTTACTAGATATACGCTAGTTTCTTTAGACAAAGTTGCATGTAGACATGGGTTTCCATAATTGAAGTAGCATGTATATCTATATCTATATCTATATATTAATATATATATATATATATATATATATATTTGAGTATGAAAATGAAAAACTGTTTGATTTGATCATACTGATTCACCCCCACTCTTAGTATTATTTCCAACAATTGGAATTAGAGCAAGTACTTCAGAAGAAGCTTTATCACTTGAAGGAAGATCTATCATCATCAGCAACTATGAAAGGGAGGCATCCATCCGACCACCAATCTTTGATGGGAGCAACTTCGCTTATTGGAAGGTAAGAACCACAACCTATCTTCAATCTCTTGGTGCAAAAGTTTGGGATATTGTGGAAGGAGGATACACATTCCCATCAACAACTCCTATAGATACAACTGGTAAAAAGCAGTATGAAACAAATGCAAAGGCTATCAATACTCTATTGCGGAGTCTATCTCAGTCAAAATTTGTCAAGTTTGTTCAGGTCAAAACTGCCAAAGAAATATGGGACAAGATCATTCTAAGCTATGAAGGAGACGATTAGGTAAAACGTGCAAAACTACAATTTCTCAGAATTCAATATGAAACTCTCAGAATGCACAATGATGAAAGTGTGGCTAATTATTTCTTACATATAGATGATATTGTTAATCGCATGAAAAAATTGGGTGAATAGATAAAAGAAGTTGCTCTAGTTGAAAAGGTTTTAAGATCTTTGTCTTCTAATTTTGAATCAAAAGTTTCTGCCATAGAAGAAAAGCACAATCTTCAGAGTATTACCATGCCATAGGTACATGGAATCCTAACTACTTTCGAAATGAGAAAAGGGGGTCCATCAGACATTAGAGAAGCCACATTCAACACTTCAAAAGAAGAATAAAATGAGTCAAGACATACATCAGAAGGAGAGGAATAATCAAACTTTGTCAAGAACCTTCAACAGGGCTCAGGAAGATTCAAAGGTAAGCTACCTTTCAAATGCTTTACTGTGGGAGAGTTGGCCACTATGCAACCAAATGTCTTCATAAAGATAAGCTTGATAAAGGTAAGGAACCATTTAAATGGAACAGAAAATAGAATGTAAGTAGGAAGAGCTATCATACACATGAAGACAATGATGGACTTTCAAATAGTGATGAAGATGAACATGGTAATGATTATAGACTCTTGATGGCTTTTGAAGATGATGATTTCTTGGATGCTATAGATGAATATTATCTCTATGAAGAAATTTCTAAACTTAAAATTTGTTTAGAAGAAAAGCGTATGATCATAGATACTCTGACATTCCAACTTGCCGAAAGGGAAAAACACAATGAAAAGTTAGAATGTGAAATTGTGGGACTTAGAAAAGATATTGAGAAAACAAAAGCTCTTAATCTTAGAATTGCTAAAGGATCTGAAACTTTAGATGATATTATCAAAGTGCAGCGTTCTCCTCTAATCGAGACAGGTCTTAGATATACTGAAGAAGCATCTCAAGCACAGAAGCCATCCACCTCAAAAGTTATCTTGATGTAGCAAGGAGAAGTGAATAGGTCGACAATCGTCAGCAAAGGCTTAAAGCGAATCACCAAGTAAATCAGGGTCAATCTACTTCAAGGATGAATAGAAGCTACAACCAACTACAGGTAAATCATTCTCAATTTGCCTCATGAATGAATGTCAACGGAAACTACAATCACCTGGATGGTATATTTGATAATCGCAAGAATTTTTTTAATGGCCAATGTTTTTCATGTCATAACTTTGGACACAAAGTTGCTCAATGTGTTTCCTACAAGACCATCATGTCTCGAGAAACATCAAATCAAAGGAGCATGACTGGGATCATGAAGAGGACCTACAATAACTCTTCTGCTCTTGAAAATGAAATAGAATGCTCTATTTGTAACAACTTCGGTCATGAATATTCTAAATGCGGGAGTAAGTTTTGGCAAACATCTCAGAAGGAGAAAGCTTCATTGAGTCCCAAAACATGGAGAAAGGAAAAACCACAACCAGAAAGATGTGGTATAGCCTTATGTGCGAAAGGACAGGAAAATCAGTTGTACATCAATAGTGGATGTTCGAAACAAATGACAGGCGATAAAGAAAAACTTAAGTCATATAGTGCCTTAGAAAAGGAAAGGAAGGTCTCGTTTGGAAATGACACCCGTGCACTATAAAGGTAAAGGTTATGTTCTTTTGAAAGAAAAGGTCAAAGCTAGAAATGTTATGTATGTTGATGTCTTAAAGAATAATCTATTGAGTGTTAGTCAAATGTGTGATCAAGGAAATGAGGTAATATTTCGATCAAATGGATGTATTTTTCATGAGCTTGATATAGAAGAAACAATTATCAAAGGCATAAGAGCTCCAAATAATTTATACATAATCAAGGGAGGAAAACAATAATGCTATCTAAGAAAAAATGATGAAAATTGGCTATGGCACAGAAGATTGGGGCATCTAAGCTTCCCTCAGATAAGGAAAGCATTAAAATATCAGGCAGTTCGTGATCTCCCTGACATCAAAATTCCAGAAAATACAATATGCAAAACATGTCAGTTTGGTAAGCAAACTAGAATCCATTTCCCTAAGAAAGAAGGATCAGATAGTAAGCCATTTGAACTTGTCCATACTGATTTATGTGGTCCATCACAGCAAAAGTCACCTCGAAGAGAAGAATAATTTATATTTTTCATTGACAACTTTTCCAAGATGTGTTGGATAGGCCTTCTGAAGCATAAAGACAAAGCTTTCAAAAAGTTCAAAGAATTCAAAGCCTTGGTTAAAAATGAATCAGATCATAGAATCAAATGCATTAGGTCTGATCAAGGAGGGGAATTTGCCTCAGATGAATTTTTTTACTTTTGTGAATAACATGGAATAAGAAGGGAATTCTCTACTGCAAGGACTCCTTAGAAAAATGGAGTAGTGGAAAGGATGAACAGAATGGTTCAACAAATGGCTCATGCTATGCTTGACGAATCTGGAACTTCTAGAACCTTCTGGGGTGAAGTTGCATTTGTTGTTGTTACTATTCTCAACAAAACAAATGTCCAGGTAAACAAGACTCAAACTCCTGATGAAATTTGGTATGGTAAGACTCCTATGGTAAAATACTTCAAAATTTTTGGAAGAAAATGTTATATCAAAAGGACTAATGAAAATCTTGGCAAGTTTGAAACCAGAGCAGATGAAGGAATTCTCCTTGGTTACTCTTCCCGAATTAAAGGATATAAGTGCTACAACAAAAGACTAGGCAAAATTATTGAAAGTATTGATGTGGTGGTTGATGAAGCAAGCGAGAATCCAAAGCAGATAAAAACCTAATATTTTGAAGATGAAGAGCACTATCCTTCAACTTCAAATAAGACTAATGATGAAGAAGACACATATGAGGCACCGGAAGAACAAGTAAAGGTAGAAGAAAAGACTCCATCTAGGTACGTACAAAAGAATCATCCTGATACTCAAATTTTGGGGCAGGAGGCATGCATTCAAATAAGAAGAACTATTACAGAAGCTTTAAGCTATCTAACATTGCTCTCCTCCGTCAAACCACGAAATGTAAGTGAGGCATGCAAAGATGAATGTTGGGTCAAGGCCATGAATGAAGAACTTGAGTAGATTGAAAAGAATAACACTTGGGAGACCTAATGATAAGAATTTCATAGCTACCAAATGGATATTCAAAAACAAGCTAAATGAAAATGGATATGCTATTAGAAACAAGGCTAGACTTGTTTGTAAACTGTATACTCAACAAGAAAGTATAGACTTTGAAGAAACTTTTCCACCAGTTGCTAGACTTGAAGCCATAAGAATGTTCCTTACTCTTTCTAGCTTTCAAAAATTCAAAGTATATCAAATGGATGTGAAATTTTCCTTTCTAAATGGAGACTTAGAAGGAGAAGTGTATATTGAACAACGAGATGGGTTCATCCTTGGAAATGATCCAAAACTTGTATGCAGACTTAGGAAGGCACTCTATGGTCTTAAACAAGCTCCAAGCGCTTGATATTATCGTATGGACAAATACCTCCATCAACAAGGTTTTTCAAAAGGATCAGCAGATAACAACCTATATATAAAAATTGATAATGATAAATTGGTGATAATTGTTGTGTATGTTGATGATATCATCTTTGGTAGCAATGAAGAAGCCATGAGTCAAAGCTTTGCTTTGGTGATGCAGAAAGAATTTGAAATGTCCTTCCTTGGTGAGCTCACATATTTTGTTCGTTTACAAGTCCAACAAAACAAAGAAGGTATCTTTCTCTCACAAACCAAGTACCTCAAGCAGATCTTGAAGAAATATGGCATGGAAGATACGAAGCCAGTATGTACCCCTATGGTAATAGGATGTAGCCTTAGCGCAAATGATGAATCAACATCAATACATCAACCAACCTATAGATCCATGATTAGTAGTCTTCTCTCTTTGACAGGTACTCAACCAAACATCATGCATGTAGTGGGAATAGTCAAAAGATTCCAGGCAAATCTAAAAGAAGCACACCTTCAGGCAGTTAAAAGGATTTTCAAATATCTTAAAGGAACACAAAACTATGGTTTATGGTATCCTAGAGATATAGATCTCACACTTCATGCATATACAAATGCAAATTGGGCAAAAATTGTGGATGACAGAAAAAAGCACTAGTGGTGGTGTATTCTTTATGGGTTCTAGATTAGTCTCTTGGTTTAGCAAGAAACAAATTTTAATTGCATTATCTACAACTGAAGAAGAGTATGTGGTTGTTGCATCATGCTGCACACAACTCCTTTGGATGATGCAAACTTTGCAAGGCTTTCAAACCACTTGTACTCCACCTATCTCCATTTTATGTGATAATACAAGTGCAATCAGTATCTCAAAGAATCCAGTCATGCATTCAAAGGCCAAGCACATACCCATCAAATATCATTTTCTCTGAGAAAAAATGCTTGAACAAAAGGTCAAATTGGAGTATGTTCCCTCCAAGGAACAAGTTGCTGATATATTCACCAAACCACTGCCTAGGGAGACATTTGAATACCTCAGACAGAAGCTGGGAGTAGTTGATGCATCATCTTGCTATTGACACTTATATGTTTCAGAGAAAAATCGTTGTACACGACTTTCATGAAGGGCATCCATGTACATACGCATGTTTCTATGGATACAGTCGCATATATGTTGGTTTGAAACAGCGAGCCAGACTTAGGATGAAAAGAGTCTGATATGGGTCTGACAGAGATAATCTGGCACATGTTCAGGGGGAGCATATGCTTCTAATAATGCTTTTTTGGCATTATTTAGAAGATTTTGGTTCAATTTCAAAGTTATTTTTGGTTTCAGGTGGATTGGGTGTAGAGGAAGAACATGGTTACTGGTATGAATGATGATTGATAGATGCTGTTGATAATAGTTGTTGATGACTATCATATTCTTGTTTTATATATTTTTGTCTCTATGTCATGTATATCTTTTATCATCAAGGTCATGTAACGACCTATTTTGTTTCCATACTATGCCTGTGATGGATGATGTAATGCTCTTGTTTTATCATGTATAATTTTTTTATGTATCCCCACTTGGTTGGGTGGGTGAATCAATCTTGGTACATCCCCACTTGGATGGGAGATGGATGTATGTATGAGTCTTTGCTGATAGGAAGGTCATTTATGATGTCTAGATTCATGTTATTTCTTTTATAACATATTTTTATAGACCTTGCCTGTAGTCAGGGGCAGCATATACAACACAATAGAGTAGAGATTTCAGCATGTACTCAGGGGGAGCACAACCCTTTGCCCTTGATGCCAAAGGGGGAGAATGACTTTGAGTGACTTGGGCTTGCCATCAAGTCCAAAGGGGGAGATTGTTGGCATTATGACTCAGGTTTGGAACTATGACACAGGTTTCTTCCTTGATGGAAACTCACTGAGATGACAAATCACAGTTCAGGCTCTCAGAATAAAAGAAAAAGAGATATACGCAGTTTCCACTTAACCAAGTTGCATAGACACGCGGGATCGCCGATCAAAAGTCATGTATGCGTATGCACACACTTTCATGCACGGAAAAGCACGTACATGTGGGAAAACTTATTTTTAGTCCATGGTATTTGGTCCTTGGTATTTGGACCTATGGTTTTGGAACATGGTATCTCATCCAAAGTGTTGAACCCAGGTATTGGTTCTAAGTGGTTTTGGGCCATGGTATTGAGAAAGGGCTAATACTATAAAAGTGGAAGGATATCATTAGGCAAAGGCACTCACTCAAGGATTGAATATCTAATAAAGAGCAAGATCTAGAATACTGGTCATTGGGTTATGGTGCATAGTGGGATCTAAACCAAGGAGGAACCTGAGCTCTAGAAGAAGGATAAGTTCTATTGATGGGTCAAGATCTCAAGGCTTGAATAGAAGTATCTCTGTGTGATTTTGATCTGTTATCTTTGGCGCATGAATTGATCTATAAATCTGATAATTTGGGTATAACTGATGTCTGAATAATTGAAAATGGTAAATTATCTCTTATAGATCTCTACGCAGGTTCGGCATAGAAAAGGCACGTATACACGTTGGTTCAGTAATTAAAAACATCATATACGCTAGTTTTCCTTAATACAGAAGCATATGCACACAGGTTCTTCATCTTGAAGTAGCGTACGTCTCATAAAATATGTTTTCGCTACTTCTATTTATTATTGCAGTATTCTAGGTTCAAGATTGGTGTCTAGTTACTGTTACTGTCTTCAAGATTGATGTTATTTATGGATCCAGTTTGAAAATTTATGAAACGTGGTCCCTAGAAGAAAAGAGAAGGTTGTATCCTTCTGTAGGTCTAAACCTACGTACTAATACATTAGCTGGTACAAGAGCTAAGGGGGTTGTAGCTCCCTTCTAGGAGAAGCTGGAGAACAATAGAAGGTTGTAGTGTTCTGTAGGTAGAAGCCTGCATACTGGTATAAGAATACACCAATACATAAATAATGTAAAAAGAAGTTTGTTATTAAAAGAAGATAGAGACAATTTGCAGCAGGTGGTTTTCACCCACATTGGGTTTCCACCTTATATCTTGTGTTCATATGTGTGATCATCTATTATGTTTTACTGCACCTATTTGGTGTTCTTATGGTTAATGAAGTTTTGATGCATTGATTAAAGATCATTGTTTAATGGATTAACTGAATCATAATTTTACTGGATATACGCTAGTTTCTTTAGACAAAGTTGCCTGTATACGTGGGTTTCCATAATTGAAGTAGCGCGTAGATATATATATATATATATATATAGCTGATTATGAAAATGAAAAAGTATTTGATTTGATAATACTTATTCAGTCCCCCTCTTAGTATTATGTCCAACAATGTGGAGATGTACCTTGCATTGTTTCTCTCTGGTGCACACGTGACCAGAACAAGCTTTAGTTATTTTTTAAATATAACACACAAAGACTGCGTAATTGTATTTTTTTCATTGTAATAATAACATGATTTTGGGATTTCAATCACTCAAACATGATCAAATATTGCTAAAGATGCCTTCCATATAGATGAATATTATGGTCCTATTAGAGTCAGTCTTGTCAGTCCTTCGTCAAAGATCAAAACTCTTTCTGCATCTCATTTTTAGGTGTCCTGCTCCATTCACTCAACTGCATTCCGCTAGAAGCATGCCATAATCTGATTGAAGGGTCTTGTGAGTTCATTCCCCTCATGTCTTGTACCTGCTGGCTTAGGTCTTTTCATCAATGTTTATTAAATTCCATGATAGTCAATGTTTGATATTTTAATGGACAAGACTCATTTCGGTCATTAGGTCTAGGGTTTGCAAATTGTTGTTCTCAAAGTGCTTCAATAATACTTGCAGGCCAAAGGAAGGTTCAATAATTCACTCAAATGTTGTTTCTAAGCAAGCAAAGATGAATTTTGGAAAACTAAGAGATGTTTTTTTCCACAATAGGCCAAGGAAGAAAAACCTCCTTCACGTTTTACACAACTATCATGGTTATAGAGAGATGTGAAAAATACAATTGTCTTTGGAGAATTGATGCACCTCTAAAGTAACCTTGGGAAAATCAAGCTTTATCCTAGCTCGGTTAGCCAAATGACTTGCTTGATGAGTAAAATGATAACTAGACACAAAGATATTTCCAATGAGCTATCATTAGTTCAATTTGGAGTTGAGGAACACCTTTAAAAGTTGACCGCAACTGCACTCTACCTTGAGGTAGCCTCACTCGGCACATTTGAACCAGTCTTGGGAGATGTGACTTTTGATAGATCAAATGAACTCCAAATTGCAAAATTTCAGTTGGGTTGGAAATTAGACTCAAATACCTTTCCAACGAGCTATCCTGTACCTAATTTGGACACCGAGCTGGCCTCTAAACGTCTCCTATACAAAATGCTATGCCCAGGCTCTATGCCGCCTATGATAGGGAGCTCCAAATCACAAAAGGTTTACATTTTTGGATTCAGCATCAAAAATCATGGCTGATGGTACATGGGAAAGAAGTTTCAGAAAGTTTTGAGTCCTCAGGAGGTAAAAAACACTCACCAAATGACCTCTCTACCCCTGTTAGGACACAGAGGAAAGCAGTCTTGGGAGATTGAAGTTTTGGAGGGGAAAATGAGCACCAAATTCAGAAATTCCACTTGTGTTGGAAAGTAGACATGTAGGGATTTCTAACAAGCACACTTGGGAAAAATTTGTACTTTGGAAAGTACCTAAAAATTTCCTCCAAAGTGGCACAACGCATATAGATTTGGGCACGGCACACCAGGACCAAAAGGCCAAAATCACTTCCGCTCTACGAAATTTCAATTCGCGACTTCTCCAAGTGGGCCCGCTCGTTTACAGTACACTTTTTTTGCCACCTAAGGCAGATTTTAAAGAGTATTTTCACTAAAGGTGGGCTTCTATCCAAGTGGAAAAGGAAGGCGAGCAGTCACCCAAGACATTTGTCATTTTTGTAACGCTGCACCTGTAACTAATGGTTGGCTTTCCATTTCCAGTTTGTAATCATTTGAAAAAATTCCCAGATCTTGATCATTCTATTTCCCAAAAGGCATAGTCTATTTATTGTATGTAAAACCATTTGCAAAGGGTTGGTTGTAATTTTTGGGAGACTGTGGGAGAGAAACTCAGTTATTCATTGTATATTTTTACAGAGAATTAATGAAAGACAATGGCTCTGGTTCATGAGATTCATGTGGTGTGAGTGTAGCAAATGTATTCTCTTTATGTTCCATATGTATTTTATTATGTTTCACAGTTCATTCATATTCATTTCCAGTGAAATTTTCTAAGTAAGATAAGGTAGAATTCATGTTTATTGCTCTTCTTGTGGGAAAGTTTCACGTTATGTGTTCTTCTTCTATTGAAAAGGATTCATGTGTTTATGCCCTTTTCACCCTCCTAAACAATCTTTCCATTCATCATTATTTCAAACTTAATTTCTAGACTTTCCGCCTGTCTTGCCTCACGAAGTAATGTGTGCCTTTGTGTTAAATTCTATGCTCATTGCTGTTTGTTGGTCCCATACATCCCAGAAACTCGGTCATTTATAAAAAAATGCTTCTTGTTTCGATATTTATTTACCTAGCCTAAAATCAATATTCACTGTAAGTCATCTCAGACCATATTGCTTATCTATTCACTGAGCGTGACTCGGAAAGAGCCCTCTCCTGTTCTGGTAGGGCTAGCTAGCAGACTGAGCGTTGTTTGTGGTTACCCTGAATTTTGCCTTCCTTCAGCCTAAGGAAGATTTAGGTGCTAACAGGTCCAACCAAACAAGAACCACCTCTTTATATATAGTAATATGTAAAATTAGCTTTTGATATGCATGATGAACTGATAAGGTTTATCACCATATTTGTTTGTAAGATCATTAAATAATACCTTTGGTAACTTGAGAGCCATAATGCATTATTTCCACTTGAATATTTCATGAATATATATATTTTTAGTTAAGAAAGGAAACACCACATATCCCACTCAGGTTTTCCCTATATGACCATGAAATTCATTATAATTACTTGGGTTTCAATGGCACAGACATGGGTCAGTTGTAAAACAACTTATTTGATGCCCTTGTGTATTTTTATGGCCTCGCTTGGATTGCATGACATGCTAATTGTTGTCACAAAAATTGACACAAATCTACTCTTTTTAATTTATTAAAAGCAATGGACCATGCTGCTAAATACAATTTTCTTATATATAAATGAATGTGTTCATGGTGCTGGACTTGCCAACGTGTCAAGGGGATCTCCCCAGTAAGAAGTCGCAATTGGACCTCAAACCGTTTGATGTAGAAGTCCTAGCAGTGGGTTGTATGGTAATGCCTTGACCGTGACTTCACACAGAAGCAAGTATGATAACTATGTTGGTAGCAAGGGTGTGACCACTACAGTGAGTCAAGGAAGGTGCATGAGAGGTTCTAACACATGTGGTTTGAGATGAGTGCACCCCTTGGCAACATGTAATAGTACACAGATGGGAAGGAACACACGAGCAAAGATACATCACAATCTGGAAAGAAAGCTAGCTATAAATCCAAAGTAACGATTAAACTGACAACACATTTTAGAAAGATTCATACATACTCATATAGAATAGCCCATACATGCATGCGTAAGAAAGAAAATACATATGCCATTTAGAGTAAACATGATAGCTGGAATACAATACAACATATGCATGTAACATGTTGGCTCTTATTATATAAAGAAGTATAAGTTCCATTAATATAATACATCCATGTCCAACCACTAGCTCCAACAGTGGAACATTACAGCCACATCTGCCTGCTCCTCCAAAGAGATGTACTAGCTCCGTGCAGTGGATACTGTCCAAGCTCTCTCCAAGATAGTCTTATCAGAACCTTGGCTGACCAAAAGCCTTTACAATGAGTTATGAGGTTCTATTTATTGAAAAGCGTGGGGTGACCCTTGACATTCCCCTTTCTGACAGTTCATCTACCCTCATGACTCTTCATCTAGTCTATGATCGTTACATCCAACTATTGACACTTGAACTTCCACTTGACATGACGTTACATTACAATGCACATGTGCTCATGTGAGATGAAATGGCTTAAGAAAACCATGCAAGACATCACTGATACTCAGTACATTGTGGTGAGACAAACTCTTTGACATGCTTGTGATGGTGAAAGTGGTGAGTTGATGCCAAGCTTGGTCATTCGTGATGGTGTGCATGCACCCCATGGTAACATCTTGTTGAAGCGAACTCTTGCATTACATCTAGGTGCATTGGTGTGGCTCCTTCATCCAACTCGTCTACTAGCATGGGCGTGGTCTTCCTGGGAGTAGTTGATTAGACAACACACTCGTGCACAGTGTCAGTGTTGATCTTCAACTGTGTGTTGGTGGTCATGCACGTCAACTTGTTGAGGTACATGTTCAAATCCAGTTGGACTTGCTTCTTGTCTTCACCTTGGTGAGTCTGTTGAATGGATTGGATCACATGCATGCACACAATGACATGCATGCTGTTGAATCTCTTGCATGTGATCAAGAACAATCCTTACCATGTGTGCTCCATCCTAACTATTGGGATGGATATGTAACTTGTACGGGCGTAGCTTCATCTGTGAGTGCATGTTACGTGACTTGTTGTTCCTGTTACTCCTGCAATTCATTTATATTTTTGCTCAGCTTCATGTTCTTTCTTGAGTTGATGCTTCAACATAAGCAACTCCTTCTTTGTTCCTTTCTCTGTCTTCATGCGATCTTCATGTCATGCATTCACCTCATAGTGTGAGTTTGCAAAGTTGCTTTCATCATCTGTAGATCTACTTGATCTTGTAACTTTGTTCTGCCTCTGTGTTTTCAACAACCTTCCTCTTCCATTCAATGCATTCAGTATGTTGCCTTCAGTTGCTCTTCATGATGATGCTCGCCATGATGTTACTGCCATCATATCTTGATGTCATTGTCTGTGAACAACTTGATGTCTTCGTGGGTAGGCAAGTCCATAGACAATTGATCGACTACATCCCCAAGTGCGCTCTGAACGGTGTCTTCGACTCTGCTCTCTTGGAAACCATTGTACCTATACTGTTGAGAGGCAGATGAAACCTGCAATACCTGGAGACATGGAAACACTCATGGGAAGCAATTTGTTAGTTGAAAACAAAAATGAACTTGAGAGCTCACTTGCAACATACTTGTGTGATTGATCATGAAGGTTACACAATTTCGGCTAGGAGGTTGGGAGACTGACTGCCAAGACTATGCAAGGCATAATATGGGCTACTTGGAGACTGATTGACGGCTAGAACTCCATAATGCACAGTCCATTCTGGCTGCTAACTGTTAGAATTGTGCAATGCGGAATCTCAGCTAGCAATAGTTGCAGGCTTAGTGACTGCATTACACAATTTTCTGGGCAACAGTTACTGTCCCTCAGAAATACACAAACCAGTCCTCCAAGATAGTGCCTAGGTAGAAATGTGCATTTCTAGAGAGGAAGATAGAGCCTTCCTTCCCTGGATTGCACAATCCTATCTCAGTGAAGGCAGAGTCCGGGCCAATGTTGGCCAAACTTGCTGACGGGGAACTGAAAGAAAATATGACATTGAATGTATGGTGACACTAAGTGAAAGTACACTTGATTGATCATGCATGCAAACATTGAATGAAAGATTCAGTAAACAGATCAACATGCATGTGGGTGAAGCGAGTCACCAAATTGGCGATCGTTCGCGAAAAATAGTTTCATGCATGTGACAACAGTGAGATAGCAACGGAAACTAAAATAGTGTTAGGAAAAGCTAGTATGCATGTAAATGATAGCAAGAGTTCAAAGAAATCAAGAAAATAGAACTCACACAAACGAATACACAAAAAGAGATAGAAATGCAACACAAGGCATGGAAGGCATGCTTACCCCAAAATAGCTGAGCTGAATGTGCCGGCAACTCTTAGAAGTGATGTGGGATGTCAAAGCTACAAGATAGATGTGAGGAATGAGCTTTCCAGCATCTGGTTGATGAGTTTTTATAACATTGAAGTTCTGACGTGCATGCCACAGATCTAGCGAAAGCAACACTTGGTGGGAGGTTTCAGAAGTAATCCTTGCATGTAACTTGCAACTACTAAAATTAGATCCTGGAATCAAGGGATTCCTTTGCATGCTTCCTTGGGAGAAGCAACCCATGCATGCGAGTTTGTTTTTCTCGGTCCTAGAGGGAACCAGTTAATCCAACAACATATGCAAGAGGCTACTCAACTACTGGGAGAAAATGCACATTTCTCACAGGGAGATGGGCTCACTTACCAAGAGATTTTCACAATTTCTCGACAGAGTAGATAACTGCTACCTGGACTTGTGCCAATTCTCAGTTCAGTAGCCCTATTAGGGAAAATTGTGCAATTTTCACTGTCGGTGTTGGCTGGCAGAATTACACAATTCTGGAGCCTAGCAAGATGCCAGACACATTTGCGGAATTTTTGGAGGGAAGGAGGGTTTCCCTCTAGAAATGCATAATTTCTTGGGGGAGCTACTTATCCTACAAATGGATCAATTTTGGGTGGTTAACTTGTGAGGGGAGTGCATCAAGATGTGATCGAAAGGCTACCTTTGTGCAATAAAAACACTAAAGGTTGTGAATTTGACGAAGGAAGACCAGTTTCTATGAAAATTTGGTAGGGAGGCTCCAAAACGAAGCTAAGGAAAAATTTTGGAGGGTGGTTGTAGCTACTACAACACTTGGTGACACACTGGTAGAAATCGAGCTCTCTGAATGGACCTTGTTCATGAAAATCAATTCTAACACCTCTGCAAGTATTTTTCAGTTCTCATCTCATCTTGGTTTCACACTAGATTGATTGTACAATGTAGTATCTGCCAAGATCTTGGTCGATTGATAAACATTCCAAGCCAACGCAACATAGTTGTTTCGATTGGGGTTGAGGGGTATATTGGTGCACAAGCATTATAGTCGTAAGAGTCTTAGTTTCATCTCTAGTGTTGCTCCACTACAAGTAGGCCTGGACAGTACCCTAACAGAGTCACATGGGAACACAAACATGGCTTTGCTACCAGCAAGCCTGGTAAATACCTCGATGGAGTTACTTGCATCACCTCTCTACACAGGAAGCCTTTCTCTTATTTCGCCTTATTCATTTTTCATTTTTTTTAACTTTTTTCACTTTTTTATTTTTATTTTTTGTAACTGCGCATCACAATTATTCATTTCAAAGCCAGAAGAGGGATCTCGACTTATTGAGAGTATAAGAGGTTGTTCTAGCAGAGAAGTAGTTTATTATACCTCTGACATACATGTTAAGGTTTTCCCCTTCAGCTTACTCTAGTTAACTGAGATGACAATGGTTAACCCAAAAACAACTGACTGGAGAAGGTGACACTGGTTAGCACACAAGCGTTGTGTTTTCACCAAGGTTCACTTCGAACAGTACATATTTTCCTTCAATGTATAATGGATTAAAAGAAACAAGTTATTCATACAGAGGTAAGATGAAAAATAACCAAGTAGTTATAGTTGTACAAGCCCTCTTGTACTTTACCCAACTCACTTCAAGAGCCATACATGGTTTGATGCAAAACTAACCTACGAATGAAACAAGCAAACTAATAAGAAAACAATAAAGCAAAGCAAGAGCATAAGTGAAAGTGAAAGCAAAGTGAGTAAGCAACAAGAAGGAAAACAAGCAAACAAATAAAGCATGTAAGCAAACAAGCATACAAGCAAAACAACTAAAAGAAAACACTACTCCTACTCCTACACTAATAGTACGTGGACCTGATCACGTGCACTGATATTTCCAATGTGACCACTAGCGCATTGGTTGACCCATGTTGATGAAGGATTGGTCCATGAGAAACCTAGTTGTGCAAAACAGCAAATAAGAAAGATAAAATAATGAAGACAACCACACTTCATGTTTTAAATTGCCCATAGGACATAAGTGAGTGCAAGCGCTTGACAAGAAGTTCATGGACTTATCATAGTGTTGTGTGATATTGCATGCAACTTTGAAGCATTGGCACACTCTTGACTGTGACATGCAATAAAATGAAAGAAACAAAGATAACTTGTGTCATGCATGAGTGCTTGCAATGTAATATTCTTCCAATGCATGAGCAATGGGATCGTGTAGTTAGAGTGGAGGAAGCATGATCTATGTGTGAGATGCATCATCAATTCATACAAATGAGTGATGAGGAGCCTTGGGTGATTGAATAGTTTCATGATTGAAAGAGAGACTAATCGCAAGAGAGTTAGGGCCTAGCATAACCATCAGCTCGGACTGAAGTGCTTTGACAACCTTGGGTGTTTCAACTTCATCATCAGATAGATCATCATAAACTAGTGGCTTCGAAAGATCAACTGTGATAGAGTAATGATCGTGATCAAATATGGGAGTAAATGGATCACGAAAACCACAATCAGAAAAATCAATTATTTCATCAGCATCCTCATGATCAAATGAATCAAACAGAGGGGTAGATGAAAAGTGAACAAACTCATCCTTTGTGTTTCTGGAAAAGACAAATGAAATATCAAGTGAATTTTCAATGAATAACTTATCCTGTCCATTTCCGAATGATAGAACAACATCTGATCTATCCTGTGAGTGATAAAAAATGGGTGCATCCGTGGATGAAGACACACATTCAAAATCATGGATGGCAGGTTCACCAAAGATGTTAGGAAAGAACAGAGGCGGCTCAGATGGAAGGGAGTCATCCTTCACCGAGTGTTGATGCTCAAGTTCCCAATCATACTCTTCATGAATGACAGCACATCTTGGTTGTGCAACACCAACTCCGTGAATGGCTTGTTCTTCGTTCACAACAAGTGAAGAGTTTGAAATGGAAGAACAAAAGATAGTATCATCTGAAGGAACAACTGATTGTGAAGATGAAGATCGTTAAACATAATGCATATGGGAACTCGAATGACTCAAAACTAACATTGCATGAAAATTGAGTGAAGTGATGTTGAGAGGATGTGCTAGTTGAACAAGTGAGCATGATCCTCAACGTCACTTGGCAGTGCTGGAGATATCGAATTAGGGGATGGCGGACAATCAGTCGAGATAGTGGTCACATCCACATGAGATTGCACAGCTCCATCAGTTAAGAATGTTGAACAAGGCTTGAATCAAGCTTATTCTTCGGACGAGTAGATTTCTTAAAGAAATACTCAAACCAGTCGTAAAGATAGGAAAATTTCATCTGGCTCCTTAGTGCTTGAAACTACAAGTCTCAGAAGCACTGCCAAAAATCCATGATCAATTCATGTGGAGCCTTCCATTGATGTAATAGTTTTTGGTCAAGATAATCTGGATCAAAATGATAGAAAGTTTCTTCAATGAGATCACATAAGTGCTCAAGTGAGTGCATGCTGTCAGTCGGTAAGCTGCACAGCCGTTGAAGTGGAGATTCACGAAGTGTGTATGCAAGACAAGCTGGCCTGTTTGTCAGAAGACCCATCTTCCTCATGAACCATGGAAAGAAAATCATGTAAGTAATCACTCCAGGCCACTTCACCTTCACCATCATACATGTAAGTGGACAACAAATCAAAAAACTCCCTCGTGATGGTGACATCTTCATGATTTGAAAAAAATCGCGAAGGGAGAAGAGTGTAAGAATCCATGAAATATATGCAAAGGTCCAAAATTGGATGAGAGGTCACAACTTGTCATCTAGCCCTCCTTCTAGTGCCAAAAATGCTGACGGTGCTGCACTCGCCAGCATGTCAAGAGGATATCCCCAGCAAGATGTCCCAATTAGACCTCAGACCATTTGGTGTAGGAGTCCCAACAATTGGTCGTATGGTAATGAATTAATTGCAATTTCGCATAGAGGCAAGTATGATAACTCTATTGGTAGCAAGGGCATGACAGCTACAGTGAGTCAAGGAAGGTACATGAGAGGTTCTAACACATGTGGGTTGAGATGAGTGAACCCCTTGGCAACCTGTAATAGTACTCAGATGGGAAGGGAACACATGAGTGAAGATACCTCGCAATATGGAAAACAAGTTAGCTAGAAATCCCAAGTGATGGTTAAACCAACAACACATTTAAAAAAGATTCATACATACTCATACAGAATAGTCCATACATGCATTCGTAAGAAAGAAAATACATATGCTATTTAGAGTAAAAACGATAGCTGAAATACAATATAACATATCGATGAAACATGTTGGCTCTTATTATATAAATAAGTGTAAGTTCTAGTCATACAATACATCCATGTCCAACCACTAGCTCCAATAGTGGAACCTTAGAACCACATCTGCCTGGTCCTCTAAAGAGATGTGCTAGCTTTGTGTAGTGGATACTGTCTAAGCTCTCTCCAAGATAGTCTTCTGAGAAGCTTGGCTGACCAAAAGCCTTTCCAGTGAGTTATGAGGTTCTATTTATAGCAAAGGGTGGGGTGACCCTTGACATTCCCCTTTGTGACATTTCATCTACCCTCATGACTCGTCATGTACTCTATGATCGTTACATCCACCTATTGATACTTGAAATTTCGCTTGACATGACGTTACAATACAATTCACATTTTCTCGTGTGAGAGGAAATAGCTTGAGCAAGCCATGCAAGACATCACTGACACTCGGTCCATTGTGGTGAGACCAACTCTTTGACATGCTTGTGATGGTGAAGGTGGTGAGCTGATGCCAAGCTTGGTCATCCATGATGGTGTGCATGCACGCCATGGTGACATCTTGTTGAAGCGAATTCTTCCCTCCGTTGCATCCAGGTGCATTGGTGTGGTTCCTTCATCCAACTCATCTTCTAGCATGTGCATGGTCTTCTTGGTGTGGCTAAACTGATAACAGACTCATGCATAGTGTCTTTGCTGATCTTCAAGTGTGTGTTGTTGGCCATGCACATCAACTTGCCGAAGTACATGTTCAACTTCTTTTGGACTTGCTTCTTGTCTTTGCCTTGGTGAGTGTGTCGAATGGGTTGGATCACATGCGTGCACATAATGACATGCATGTTGTTGAATCCCTTGCATGCGATCATCAAAACTTCTCACCATGTCTACTTTGTGTCAACTACTAGGATGGATTTATAACTTGTACAGGCAGAGTTTCATCCGTGAGTGCATGTTGCACCCCTTCTTGTTCCTGTTACTTCTTCAACTCATTTGTCTCCCTGTGTAGCTTCATGTTCTTCCTTGAATTGCTACTTTAGCACAAGAAAATCCTTCCTTGTTCCATTCTCTGTGTTCGCGCGATCTTCATGTTGCACCATCTCCTCATAGCCTGAGTCTCCAAAGTTTCTTTCATAGTCCATGGATATCCTTGAGCTCACAACTTTGTTCTGCCTCTGCATTGTCAACAACCTCCCTCTTGCACTTGTTGCATTCAGTACGATTCTTTCAGTTGTTATTCCTGATGCTGCTCTCTATGATGTTGTTGTTGTCATCTCTTCATGTCTTCAAGGGTAGGAAAGTCCATAGACACTTGATCGATTGCATCTCCAATGCACTTTGAACAATGTCTTCAACTCTGCTCTCTTGGAAACCATTGTACCTATACTGCTGAGAGGTAGATGAAAATTTGTGATACCTGGAGACATGGCGACACTCATGGCATGTAAGCTGTTAGTCAAAAACCAAAATGAGCTTGAGAATTGACTTGCAACATACCTCTGTGACCGATCATGAAGGGTGTGTAATTTCAGTCGAGAGGTCAGGAGACTGACTACCAAGACTATGCAAGGCATAGTCTGGGCCACCAGGAAACTCACTAACTATTGGAACTGTGCAATGCATGGTCCAGTCTGCATGTTGACTATTGGAATTGTGCAATGCGTAATCTCAACTGGCAATGACTGCAGGCTCAGTGACTACATTATGTAATTTCCTAGGCCAACAATCACTATCCCTTAGAAATGCACAAAATAGTCCTAGAGGATAGTGCCTAGGCAGAAATGTGAATTTATGGAGAGGAAGGCAGAGCCTTCATTCCATGGATTATGCAATGTTGTCTCAGTCAAGGCAGAGTTCAGGCCAAGGTTGGCCAGACTCGCTAATAGGCAACTGAAAACAAATATGTCAGTGAATGCATGGTGACACTAAGTGAAATTAGAAGTGATTGATCATGCATGAAAACATTGAATGAAATATTTAGTGAATAGATCAACATGCATGTGGGTGAAACAAGTTGCCGAATCGACGGTCGTTCGTGCAAAATAGTTTCATGCATGCGACAACAGTGAGATAGCCATGAAAACTGAAACAGTGGTAGGACAAGCTAGTACACACATCAATGACAACAATCATTCCAAGAAATCAATCAAACATCAGTCACACAAGAAAACACTCAAAAAGTGACAGAAATGCAAGACAAGGCATAAAAGGCGAGCTTACCCAAAAACAGTTGAGCTGAATGTGCCGACAGCTCCTAAAAGTGATGTGGGATGACAGAGATGCAAGGTTGATGTGAGGAATGAGCTTTGCAGTGTTCGGTTGATGAGTTTTGATAACATCGAAGTTCTAACATGCATGCCCCAGATCTAGGGAACGCGACACTTGGTAGCAGGTTTCTAACGTGATCCTTGAATGTAACCTCCAACTGATAAAACTATATCCCTGAATCAAGGGATACCTTTGCATGCTTCCCTAGGAGAAACATACCATGCATGAAAGTCTATTTTTCTCTATCCTGGAGGGAATGAATCAACCCAACTTAACATGCAAGATGTTGCTCAACTCTTGGGATAAAATGCGCTTTTCTATCTCACAGCTGGGCTGGCTACCCAAGTGTTACACATCCATTTTGGAACATCACTCCCATCATCGATATCAGTGTTTTAGGGCTCATCAAACCTTAGTGTCAATTGATACATGCCCTAAACAAGTCACCCTTTTGAATGGCTCCTTCCTAGAGAGTTTCATGACTTGAAGACATCCTGAAATAATTTGTAGAGGGACCAGGGCAGGTAGGCCCATGTAAGGGTGCACTGTAGAGCAATTTAGTCCTTGCCAGGGTGCTTTGTAGAGCACTGATGCCCTCTTTCACCTGCATTGGGCGAGATTGAGTGAAATTCAAATAGTGTTTGGGGAATATTCTTATCTCTTGGAGTCATCAAGAAGTTTCCCTCACTTATCAACTCCTATGACCTCGAAAATTGATGAGGAATGAGTTAAGATTGATCTTATCCTCTCATCCCTTCCTCCATGGAACTAATTCTAAGTATGGAAGTCCATTCAAAACGTCCATTTATGACATAACCTCCTTCATATTCCTATAAATTGAGCACTCATCTAAGTGATTAAGGGCTGGACTATGTTGAATTGTAAGGAGATAATGTTGCTATGAGAATTTACCTTGAGACAAGTATTGTTACGCTACAAGTTTTTCATGCTTTTTATGTGATGTGGATGGGATCCAAGCTAGAGGAGTGACTTCAAATCAGACTTGATGGTTGTAATTCCTCCTTTTATTCAATAAAGTATTTGAAGCTTTTTCCCATATGCTTATCTTGTTATATGATGCTTATATGTGTGAATGTATCTGATTCCATTTACTTGTATTCAATAGATCTTTTGCTTTAATTGGTTCTTTGTCTTTTGTTAATGTTTACAAGTACTTCTAAAGTGTGTTAAGTACAGGAAGGAGTGACAAGATCGATACAAAGGAGACAAGAGGAAAGTGGAACTACAAGTAGGTCTTCTCATCATCTTTTTCTTATCTATTTCTTATAGGAAAAGGTAAAGTGCTTTAAACTATTGTTCTAGATATGGCTACTTATCTAGGGAATTAGTATTTATCTGTAGATACCAAATTCTCCAAGATAAACTGGCGACGCCATTGGGGATAAATCATCCTTCGTAGTAGCTTATCCACCTCCTAGGACACTCTTGTAGGCCCTACTTGTGCTCATTGATTGTATTTTAGCTCTTTTGCATTGAGTTTTTGTCAAAAATTGTCTCAAATTGCCTCTTGAAATGGCTCAATGTCACCAGTGCTGGCTTGTGAGGGACACGGTGAAGTAAAGCACCCTTGGCTTGGGGATAGTGCTCTGAAGCACACTATCTCCCATTCAAGGCTGCACTAATCCTCCTATGGTCAGTTTCACACCTTTGAATTGATTTTTTGCCAAGTTTCTTCTGTTTTATTGCTTTCTGATTGATCAATGAATGTCATGTCTCAGAAAACAAGTTTTAATCTCCTTTTCTAGCCCTAATTTGACTTGGTTGATTAATGTTTCTTAATTTTTTCTTTGTCATTATTGATCCATAGTGAAAGTTAGATTATAGTCGATTAATCTTTGTTCGAAAGAAAGTGTCGTAAAAGTTCTCGTTTCCTTTGAAAGAAAGCTATCGTAAAGTCTTCGTTCCTATTAAAGATTGATTGATTGTATGTGCATTAGTTTCCTTTTCATTCATATTCACATTCAGGAAATAAAAAAGAAATACATGCATTTTGCATTGAAAAAGTTTGTGTGTGCTCATAGGAATAGTTTAGGGAAATTGCATTAGATTGTGCTATTTTCTCTTTGATCGAAAGAAATCTTATTGTTCTATCCCTATTAGCTAGTATTTTCATTGTTAAATTGAAAGGAAAGAATGCTTATCATAATAGTTGCATTCCTAGGAATTTCAGAATAAATCACATGGTGAACTTGAAAGGAGAATTCCTAAGCAAGATCAACTTAAAATTAACCTTAATTTACCTAATGAAGCATTGTCATCTAGCGAAAAACATTTAGTGGTTGCTAGAGATGTGGTTCGACATCATAAAACAAAGCAGCTATCACTAACTTGTCTACAATGCATCCCGAGTGTGATACCTCATTCCACGTATGTGAGTATATCGTAGCTCATCCACGTACCTTTGGGTATATAGGGTAGTGTTACAGTATGTAAAGTATATGGGAATGATCTCACTCTGTGGTCTTGCATTAGACAATACTTATATGGATTGGGCCTCCAAGTACTTTCATGTATATATGGGAGGACAAAACTAGGTTTCTATCCATGCTTAGGTAACCAAGTCAGCCAACTTATACACTGTGATACACTGAACACAACATTCAGGGAGATTGCCTGCTGTACTTGGTTCGCCAGGAGGTATTCTACAGTTCACAGTTGCTTGGTAAACCTTTTGCCTAGCTTACCTTTTTTTTATTTCTTTTTTTGTAATAAAATTAATCAACAATTGTGGAGGAACATCATCCCTTACCCCATCATTCACAGAGAATAGCAGGTAAACCACATTTGCTGCCTGAAGCTACACCTATTCATTCAAAGTGGTCTCACTTAATTGGTCAAGTACATAAAGAAAATTTGGTTCTTCATCTAAATTACTAGAATCATCCATTTTGGTAAGTACTAAGACTCAGTTACTTCAACTATTTCTGGTGCATCTGTTACTGAAGAATAAGTTTCACAATTACTTGAGGACACTATAACTGATACTAGTGAAATGGTAACTGAAGTTGTTCAACAACAAGTTGATCCACAACTTGAAGTTGCTCAATAAGAAATTACTTTTGAACTTGAATTAGTTCAACCAGAAGTTAATCCAGAACCTATAATAGTTCAATCAGAAGTTACTTCTGAACTTGAAGTTGTTCAGGAACCTCTCCCTGAAACTATTGTTATTTTACCAGAACATCTAGACTTTGGATTTGAACATTCAGAAGTTGTTATTGTTCTTGAACATGATGAACCAGATAACCCTTAGAAATTAGTAACCACTAAAACTTCCACTTTACTAACACTAGAAGTCTTTTACGAACCAGACAATGAAGTTCTTCCACTCGTTTAATTAGTGTTGAGGAAGAATTAGATGAAGATACTACACTAAGAACCCCATTCCATTTTGGAACTGAGCTTTATCTTTACCCGCATACTCGTCATTTTACTACTCCTTTTGGTCCTTCTTCTTTTCAAGTACCCATTGGTTCTTTAGGACATCTGTTGGGTCAGTTAACTATGGTTGAACAACTGTCAACAACCCAGACTGCATCATATGATGTAGTTTCAGTAGAATATTATGTTGCAACCTCCTCAATGTTTTCTACTACTCCTGAGGCACACCTACATGGTGAATCATCCATCCCAGTTGGTTACCAATCTTTATCTGGAACCCACTCAAGGGTTACTTCTACACCATGGTCATCACCAATGTCCTCAACTGGAATTTTACCTGGTTCTTTATTTATAGGAACTTAACAGTTATATCGTACATATCAATATCAAACTGGGATATCTAGTCAACAATGACCTATGTATCCATTACATACTAGATTGCCGTCACATGGAAATAAATATGCTTATTCACCTTATCCTCCATATCTCAGAGGACCATCATATGGTAGTATCCCACCATATTTAGGCCAGTCTGTAGTGTGAGTCTGTTAATGGAAACCAATAATTCCAGTTCAACCAACGCTTGTGTATGCAACACAACCAATACAAATTGTGTCAGCTATTCCTACTACACCTATTGTTACTACGGTCCTGTAGTCACAAGTTCAAACAATTTTATTTCAACCTATACAAGATGGTCCTTATACCTCACAACCAAAAGTTTCACGTTAAGAGGCCCAAGTTTCTTAGGCTATTATACAACATCCGCTTGTGTTTGGGGTCCAATAATCTCAGGTTAGTGTACCTTTATTAGGAGTGACTCAAGCCTACACTGGTATAGTTTATTCACAGCTTGGTCAACCTTACATTGCTTGGCAACAACAACCGTTAAATCAACAACAGTTGTACCAACAACAACAACAGTTGATTCAACAATCGTGTCAGCCCCAATATCAATAGCCTCAACTCTAGTAATTCCAACCCCAATTTGGACCTACGCAACAAGCTCAACCCGGGTTTGGACAATATCAAGCTTACCAAGGTCCTAGTCGACAAGGCTTTGCTGGTTATGGACGACTACAAATTCAACCTGATTATCAACAACCACCTTATACCGAATTTGTTCAACAACCACCTTATGAAGGTTACCAAATGCAGATGCCTTATGTTGGTATGAAAAGACCTATTGTTCAAGAAATTCCATCATATCTTGGGTATGCTCAACCTGACTTGAATCGATAGTTACCATTTGTAGCAACTCTTGAATTACCAAATTTAAACTGACTCACTAATGATCCAATTTTATCTGCACCTTAGTGGCCACCAATTCCGCATAAGTTACCTTCTGACATTCTGAAATTCAATGGAAATCCCATAGAAGACCCATAAAATCATGTCATGACATTTCATTTGTGGTGTTCATCAAACAACTTAAATCATGACTTAGTTAGACTTCGTCTTTGCCAAAGAATGCTTAGTGGTCCAGATGCGAAGTGGTACGTTGAGTTACCATGAGCTTCTTTCGACAACTTTACGACTTTAGCCACCATATTTATGATCCACTTCTAGTTACCTATCAGATACGAGACTGGAATGGAACTCCTAACCAACTTTAAACAGACTACTGCTGCTCATATATCATATCATATTCATGAGTGGCGATGGCATCGTTAAGACTTATGTTCATGATCAGCTTTTGGTTGAGAGGTTTATAAAATCCTTGCTGCCATCAATCACCGAGGATGTGGTGAAAGGTGGAGTTGTCACAGAAGAGCAAGTAATTGCTCATGTCCAATATTTGGGTTTGATTTATACACATCCGACATGCTCTACGACAATATTCTCAATGCACCCCAACTAGCTTTTACTATTCCCCCTCCTCCACAATCAGGTAAGGACTCTCCTACCGGTGATGGTGTGATTGATTCTTCGAGCACACAAATTGCAGGTAGACCATCTGGTCAAGCACTTGTCATTTCCAATCAAACTTCCAATGTATCATAAAACACTCTTGCTTTTGAAGTCAATGTTGTGTCATCTGATAAAGGAAAGAATCAAAAGAAACTAGGAGGCAAGAAGAAGGGGAAAAATAAGAAGAAACAAGATAATCCCCCTCAAGATAAATCATCTGAATCCTCTACTTCGGCAAGGAAACCTCATTATCCATGTTTAATCTGTAATGATGAGCATTTTACAAGAGATTTCCCACACTGCTCAGAAGTCTCTAAGGTTATAAAGACTTCTAACACATCTACAGTGTTGAATGACCCATTTCCAAACCCGAAGACACATTTGGTTGTGACAAACCATGCTTCCACATATGAGGTACTTATGCTTTCCATTACAAAGCCTCAAAACAAAGTTTTGGTGTCAACACGAAACAAAGATTATGGAAATTGACCATCATCACTGAATAATTAGGCCACCGATCAACCTAATCCTTCAACATCAACTTCATCTAAAAATATTCCACCACCTATTGTGCCATAATTGACAATAAAACCACCAAAGGGAGTTGTGCATAAATTGACATTTAACTCTTGAGCTTGAGTAGCTGAAAACTATAACATAGTAGAAGATCTTTCTCAATCGCCTTCTGCTATGTCGATGCTTTAGGTGTTACAAAACTATCCCTCCCAGAAGAAGGCTTTACTATAAGCAATTGGTGGAATAGACCCTAGGGATTCCAATATTGTGGTTTTTAACCATGCAAAATATACACCACAGTTATGGGCATAATTAGCTCTCCTAATTTAAGTAAAGGATCTCAATAAGAATGTTCACCGAACTATTATTGACGAGGGGGAATCTACTTGCATTATGTCAATGAGCTACTGGAAAACACTTGGTTCACTGTTGTTGTCATGATCACCAACAACGTTAAAAGCTTTCGACGGATGCACATATACACCTTGTTGGATTTGAGCAACCTACAAATTTAACTATGGGGCTAAACAATTACTATTGAAGTTGAGGTAGTTGACGAACCTCTCGACTACAACATTTACTGGGAAGGCCATGGGTATATGCTATGGCTACTATGGTTTCCACATACTTTCATATGATTTCGTTCCCTCATAAAGGTGGAACCATAGTTATCAATCAACTTGCCTTCTTTGCATCTAGTTCTCAAGCTACTGGAAGAATTATGTTGGTACACAGACCCCTGCGGTCACTTCAAAGTGTTTGTGTAGGTCTCTTTAAAGGTCCTTCCCTAATGGGTACTTTTACGCTATTGTCACCATCTGATTTGGTGGAAGTGGTAAGAGTAGAGACTTGCAACATGATTTCCTCCACCTAATATGATTTAAGGAGGATTACCAACAATTCTAAAGTTGATAGTAATACTGAGGTTATGCCACTAAGCCCCTTTGAGCTTGCATAGCAATCAATTTTTCTAGCTTGTGCGGCAAACCCAAATCCACTTTCACCAATTTTATGGGTAGACCGTTCATTAGAATATGGTTCTTCATCAAATCCTTTTTAACGTATATTTTCTACGGATGAAGGAATCATCCAATCAATGATGATAGGAGAAGAACCATGGGAAGATTATCATCATCATTCCAATCTTCTAGATCAGATCAAAGATTATTCAAATGAACATAACCACCCTTCAGTTGTTGATTTCATTTTGAATTTTGTTTTCATAGACACAATAAATTCCAAGCAAAACCTGTGAAATATTGGAGAAATGATTTCTATTAATATTTCGACCAAACCTAATGTTGTAGAAAGCATTCATCTCAACAAATCGTGTTCTCCATTAGAACTTGATAATTATCGTACTCTCTTTCATGAATTTAGAGATATATTTGTGTGGTCATATGAGGAGATGCCAGGCATTGACTCTAGTATTGTTGAACATGAAATCAAAATGTACCCTGATGTCAAACTATTATGACAATGGCTTTGAACTATTCATCCAAATAAAATCATTGCCATTAAAGCAGAAGGTGAAAATCTTTTGCATGCTGGTTTCATTTACCTTGTACCTCTTACTAACTTGATTTCCAACATTGTTCCTATCATGAAAAAACAAGGGACAATTTGAGTGTGCATCGATTATACGGATGTAAATCATTTATGTCCAAAGGACAATTAGCCTACTCCTTTTATCGACTAGATAATTGATGAATGTTCCATATGCGAAATTTTCTCATTTATGAATGTTTTTTCTGATTACACTCAAATCAATATCTGGCCACAAGACCAATCTAAAACAACTTTTATTTGTCCATGGGGCATATTTTCTTATAGGAAACTCCCATTTGGTTTAAAGAATGCAGGGGCCACATTTCATAGGGAAACGAACTATACCTTCCATGACATCAAGCACATTATTCAACCTTACCTTGATGATTTACCTACTCATTCACGAAAGCGGACTAATCACCTACAACATTTGAGAGCTATATTTTTATGGTGTCGACACTACAAGATATGACTCAATGCACACAAATGTGTGTTTTGTGTTGGTTCTAGTTGATTTCTTGGATTTGTAGTGTCTATATATGGAATTCAACTCAATCGATTAAAGGTTCAGGAAATTCTTGATTTGCCTCCACCTTCAAATCTTTTACAGCTATAGAGACTCCAAGGGAAGGCTAACTTTGTGAGAAGGTTCATTCCTAATTGCAGTGAAATGGCTAAAGGTTTTACACATCTTTTGAAAGGGGGATACATTTCCATTGGGATGAGTTTGCGCAAGCTTCCTTAGATGCTCTTAAAGATACCTTGACTAGAGCATCATTAATGTATTCTCTGAACTATCAAAACGACTATTACTTGTACCTTGTCACTGTAGATACAACCATTGACATGGTTTTAGTCCAAGAGGAAGATGGGATAGAACATCCTATATATTATTTGACCCACAATCTCAATGATACAGAAAGTAAGTGCTCTTATGTCAAGAAACTAGCTTTGGTTGTTTTGCAAGTTGTTCAGAGATTTCACCATTACATCCTGCTCTAGAAGACCACAGTAATTTTAGATTGCAACACTATAACATATATTTTGTCACGTCAATTGCTGGGGGGAAAATACTCAAAATGGATAAGCATTTTGTAGTAGTTCTATCTCGAATTCATCAAGTCCAAATCAAAGAAATCTCTAGTTTTCACTGAGCTACTTTGTGACCTTCCCTCAACCTCCATTGGTTCAACATCTGAACCATCGATTTTGGATGAGTCTCTATTCCCGATATCATCATCTGATCCACGGTATGTAGATATACTTATCTATCTACAAACCCAAACATTCCAACCTGATACCTCTTGTTTGCAACAACGACGTATCCAATACCAAGCTAAAGATTATTTGATCATTGGTGACACTCTTTACAGTCGTGGTATCGATATGATTTTATGGAGGTGCCTCACACATGAGGAAGTGAAGAAAGCATTGAATGATTTCCATTCAGGTGCTTGTGGTGGAAACTTATCTAGATATGCCACCACACAGAGAATTCTCCATGCCGACTACTTCTAGCCAACTATATTCAAAGATTGTATTATTTCTATCAAAAGCTATCATGCATGCCAGATGTTTGACTGCAAAACTAGATTACCGCCTAAACCGTTGCATCCAGTAGTTGTTGTTGGACCATTGTTAGGCCCCTATACTACTAGTGTAACCCCTTATTGTTATTAGTACAACCCCCTTATTATATTGATGTACCCATGTAGTGCCCATATTGCCACTATTGTGCCCCATAGAAGCCCACCATTGTTATTATTGTTCCCTTACATTATTATTGTTATGTCGACTCTTATTACATTATGACCCCTTAGACTCCTATATATAGAAAGGAGGTATTTTCATTTGTATCATC